>JAWZTI010000857.1:7243-19648 GCA_039880955.1 Chlamydomonas urium
GGGTCAAGCCATTGAGGCAGGGGCAGGTGGCTCGTACGCTGCGGGCGGCGGCGCCAGCAGAACGTCGATGTCGGAGCAGTCAGGCCAGGTTCTCTTTTTCTCCTTACCAATACAGCTCCCTGAAATAGATACATGTTTGGCCACTACACCATGCCCCCCCCCCTGTTCCCTTCCAAGCCACAGCCCCCACTCACTTGCCCCTCAGGTACGAGCCCAGGCAGCGCGCATGCAGCCGGTGCCCAAGCGCCCCATCCTCCAGCCCCGTCTCCGCTCGCATCAGCTCCAGCCACTCCTCCCGCACGAGCGCCTCGCACTCAGCCACCTCGGAGCGGGGCACGCGGCATGCAAAGTCGTCGCGGTGCTTCAGGCCGACGCGCTGCATGGCGGTCAGGTCGGGCAGGAGCGCGACGTCCTCCAAGGTGCGGCAGCCGCGGGCGTACCAGTCCTCTGAAGAGGGGGGCGGTGGGGCAGTCACAGCTGAGTGAGAGGAGTTCGAGGTGTATTGGTGTGCGGCAGCGATAAGCGCATCACTCCTCCGGAGGTGGGGGGCGGACATGCGGCAGGGGCAGTGTGATTATCTCAGTTCAGGCGGGGCAACGGTCTGAAGGGTATGACAGCTGCATGCGTACCAGTCCAAGGTGCGGGCAGCGACAGCTGGGTGAGAGATGTACCAATGCCATCCACCCAATCCCCTCCACCCAACGCCTGTGTACCGCCTTCCCCTCTCGCCCAAACTCCGGCCACCCTTGTCGCTGAATCCCCTCCCCCCAGTGCCCAGGCCACTTACTTCTGGCCACTTGTCGCCTTCACCACCTTGAGACACCGCCTCACTACCAGCCCATACCGCCCAGTCTCCAGCCACCCTCGTCCTTCTATCCACCCCTCCTAGGCCCAGCGTCCCTGCCCCCACCCACCTGCAGTCTTCTGGCCGGCGCCCCACACCTCGGCAAAGAGCGCCAGCGTGCGCAGCCGCCCGTCTGCCTCGCGCGCCCGGTTACGCCAGTAGCTGCCGCAGCCCTGCATAATCTCCCTGAGTTTCTGGCGCGTCTTGTCGCCTAGGTACTGCTTGAGCAGCTCGTCCACGTCCCGCTCATGCTTGAGGGGGTGCTTGAGGTCCCGGATGCACTTGATGGCCTTGCGGATGCTCTGGGCATGGCAGGGAGATGGGTTCAGGGTTCAGAGGGGCATGGGAAGGGATGGAGATCGGTGGGCAGCGCCAGGGTGTGGGTGGGCGCGAAGGTGGAGTCGAGCACAGCATTTCAGTGTGGAACGCGGAAACAAGACTTAAGGCTGGACCTCGGGCATGGCGCAATTCAATTGTGATGGGAACCGTCAGAAGTCAGATTTCGGGTCACCAGGGCAGCATGGCAGAAACAGCCTGCAGACTGCTAATAGCAACCTATAAGGGACCCCTTTCCACACACCCCACACACCCCACACACAAAAGGTTGGGTGTGAAGGCACAATCGTCATACCACACACCCACCCCACTCATCCCACCTCTGCATCCCATCCCAACCCCATGTCTCAACTAACAAACACCACCACCTGCCAGAACCTTACCTGCTGCTTGAAAAAGTCAGCATGCCCAAAGCCGTAATTGAAGATGACCCTCTCCAGCTCAGGTATGAAGCAGTAGGGCTGGGCAGAGCACGCAACGTGAGAGCACACCTTGTTGATGACCTTGTCACTGGGCTGCTTCGGCGCACCCTTCTGCCCTGCCCCTGCCCCTGCTGTGGGCCCCACGCCTGCCCGCGCTCCCGTCCCTGCCCCTGCTGCCCCTGGCGCTCTTTCCCATGCAGGTTGCCTCCCCAGGTCAACAATGCCTTTGCTGCTGCCGACGTCACCTTCACAGGGCCCAGCACTCAGGCTGGTCCCGAGCCCCGCCCCGCCATGCATCCCACCATCGTCACTGCTCGTCCTCCTTAGAACCTTTGCAGGCGGCTCCCTGCCTTCTGCCTCAAGCCCACGCCCAAGCTCGCTGCAACTCCCTTGCAGACCTGCACCAGTCACCGCTCCTTCATCCTGCTCAGCGCACTCGATGTCGCCGCCCCCCGCCGCCGCCGCCCCAGCGCCCTCCTCCCCCTTCTCGCCCCCACTGCTGCCATCCCACTCCGCCTCCTCCTCCTCGTCCCCCGCCGAGGTGCTCGCCCCCTCTTCGGACTCCTCCTGAGAGTGCGCCCTGGCCAGCTTGCGCCCTTCCACCTCAAGCGCGCGCCTCAGCCGCTTCCTCGGACGCCGCTTGCTCGGCTGCCACACCTCCCACAGCCTCTGCAGCGTCTCCTTCGCCTTAGCCTCATCCCACGGCTCAATCCACCGGCCGTCCACACCCCACTGGTCCAGATCACTGCAGATCTGATCTGGTGTGGGAAGCACGAGATCCGGCTGCGATTGGTGTTGCCAGGGAGCAACAGCAGGAGCAGGAGCGGTCTCCGCTGCCCCGCTAGCTTTGCCCGGCCCCAGTGCCCCAAGCCCTGCCCCTGCCCGTTCATCTGCGGCTCTGCTTTGCCCCGTAGCGGTGTCTGCAGCCGCATGAATCAAGCCTTGCTGCACTGCATCTTTGCTCACGCACGAAGGGGCTGATGGCAGGCTCAAAGGCAATGCGCATTCCTCGGCCGCCACACCATGCTGCCGTTGCTGCTGTTGCGCCTGCTGTTGCGCCTGTTGCTGCTGCTCATGCTGCAGGCGTGCGCGCAGCTCAGCGGCCATTCCCTCCGCGCCCAGCAGCGGCAGCGTTGTGTCCTGATCAGACAACGACTGCAGACGCTGCACCTCCTCGCCCAGCAGGCCCTCCACGCCAATCACTGCTGCGACGGCCGCTGCCGCCGTTTCAGCAGACCCGCGTTCCCCAGCTCTGTGCCACTGGTGGTGCCCTTGCCCCATATCCCCAGCAGCACGCTCTGAAAAGGGGTCGCGCGGTGAGCTTGCCACCCCTCCCTGCCTCCTTGGCCGCCTCGCCTGCCCCTGCTGCCCCTCGGCGTGCCCCTGCTCCGCTGGCCCCTCCAGCACCTCCTCCTGTTCCTGGCTGGGCAACGGGGGCCGGAACAGGGGCGCAAACCGCTGCTCCGGCAGCCTCCTCTTTTCCTTCAGGCACGACACGAAATACTCTGGGCTGACAAACAGGTGCTGGGCCGGCGCGGGTTGTGATTGGGCGCTTGCCTTCTTCTGGCCTACGGCAATCTAAGGGGGCCGAATGGGTAGAGGAGTGGCGTAGTAAGCAAGCTTTGGACTTGCATAGATGCCCCAGCCAGCCTCCAGGCTGCAACACCCCAGCTGCACCCCGGCTGCAGCGCCCCTTGACTGGCACCCAGCATCTTAAGCCTTAACCGGAATCCAATCAAGGCCTGCAGCGGCCCCCTACCGGTGTCCCAAGCAGTAACACGTTACCTGGGAATCTGTCAAGGTCTGCGAAGCGGTGCAGCTAGCAGCCTGCAGCTCCTGCTCCAGCCGCTGCTCCGCCCGCGTCTGCGTCATCTGGTTGTCGCCCACCATGACGTGCGTCGTCGCAGCGTCCGCCTTGCTGCCGAGCGCGGCGCCGTTCGCGAGCAGCAGCTTGCGCAGGTGCTGCACGTGCGCCTTCTCCCACACGCACACACAGAGGCCCTCGAACAGCGCAGGTTGGCGGGCGAGAAAGCCGCAAAGGAGGGTGTTGTCCTTGTTATGAAGGTAAAGCGTATCGCCGGGGAGCAGCTGCAGGGCGTGGCAGAGGCAGGTGGGTGCGTGGGTGGTGGGTTGGGGGTTGGGGTTGGAGCAGTGCTTGTAGGTGGTGGTGGCAGACGCAGTGGTAGGAGCTGCATTTGCAGCTGTGGTGCAAGGGTTAATACACGCAGTTGATTGCTGTGCGCAATTGCGCTGCAAAGGGTGTCAGGTACAGGAGGGCGGTCATTGACGGCTCAGTTGTCAGGGCTGTGAAGAAGCCAGTGACTGTCAGACAGACAGATGAACACACCATGGCAAGCACAAGAGCCTAGAAGGGTTGTGATGCTGCACACCAGACGCAGGGTACTGGCACTGCGAGGCTTGCAACGCCATGGACATCAGCGGTGTGCGCTTCTTGTAAAAACCTATGCATGCATGGACACATGCGCTGCTTGCACTCACAGTGGTGACAGCTTCTGGCTCCAGCACATGGGGTGGGCCTGGGCGGTGCTTCTGAGGCTTGCGCTGCACCCACGCCCTCTTGCAGGTCTTGACGCACAGGCCGTCACCTTCTTCGCGCCAGACGAGCGCATGCTGCCTGCTGACGTTGCGGCAGAGCGTAGCTAGCTCCTCGGATAGGTCTCGCCTGCCTAGCACACGCGGTGCGGCCTCGCTGGTGCTGGACAGGTCGATGCGAGCTGACGGGTCATGGACGCTTTGCAGGAACGTCAAGCCCTGCCGCATAGCGAAGCATCGCACGCGGCGCATGGGACCACAATTTTTGGACCACAATTCACACTCGAAACTCTTGCAAAATTCGCCAATTCCTTTACAACTCGTGGCCTGCAAATGTGCTGTCAAGCAGCTGCTGCATTTCGGCGGGTGAGCGCAGGGCCTCCAGGTGGACGATGCACACCGATGTTCCCTGCCCACTCAGGTGCATGATCCCAACAAAGTGCCTCAGCAGGGCGCTCGCTGAATCAGCGATCGCCTTTGCATGCACTTGCTGCTGTGGGTCGCCGCTGCAGGCCAACTCCTTAACTTGCTGCAGCGTCAGCCCTGCATAACAGATGAAACACAAGCATGGTGGGACCCTGACAGTCACATTGTGCAAGGTGCAGCTTGTGAAGCTGTCAGTGCTATATCACAACACCTTGGTTTGTGTCCTTGCCTTTCATGCCACCTGCTAATTTCCCCAGCACATCTCTGAACCCAATTCAGCATCCAAAGTCAGGGGTGGGGTGCCGTGTGTCGTTGCTGCCCATTTCCCAAGCAGGCCTCATCATCATACTCAACAAGCTGTCCCCTTGCATGGCCAAGAGCACACCTCCAAACAGGCTGGCCTGCAGGTCAGTGCCCATGTGTGCCGTCACCAGCGCAGTGCCGTCCTCAATCGTGTAGCAGGTCTCGCCAGATGCCCCTACCACCGTGCTATGAATGGTGGCAAACACACACGCCTGCCAGGCCTGGCCCTCTGCCTGCAGCTGCACCTGCATGCATGCCATGTGGCATGAATATTGTTGAAGCAAGCGCAGGGACATGCATCCCACACCCCACACATTGCACTGCACTTATCGGGCTGCCGACACCCTGGTACAACATACAAAGTTGACCAATGCTGGCACGGACAGGCTGGCACATTGGTGCGCCCAGTGCAGCACAGGAGCATGTCTTGACATCCTGACATCCTGATGCTGTGACATGGTGCGGCAACCGCATTCACCTTGTCGCCTTGCCTGCAACAGCTTTTGGTGCAGCTCCCCCCAACACAGCATTCTCCCCTCTCGCCCCCAAGCCTGGCCCCTTGCACCCCCCAGCTCGCCCCTCTACCGACCCACCTGAGCCAAGCGCATGAAGGGCACCTCACTTGGCATGCGCGCATTTCCCACTGCCGCCACCGTGAGGGCTCTGCCCTGCCCCTGTGCTTTCCTTGGCACAGCATGAGTCCAGGGCGCCATGCTGCTGGCGAGCTGCCCCCTGCTCTTTATGGTGCATGCTGCATCTACGTTGTCATGTGTTCCAATGACCTGGCGTTGTGATGCATGCTGCTGTCCGTGTTGTTGCGGCTGCTGCGGCTGTTGCAAATGTTGCACCAACGGCTGCCAGGATGAATGCTGCCGTTGCAACTGCTGTTGCAGCTGCTGTGGTTGCTGCTGCGACTGCCTGCGCTGCTGCGGCTGCTGTCGCTGAAGTTGATGCACACTTGGGTGCGCCTGCTGTCCCCAATCACCCTGCAGATGCCGCTGCGGCTGTGCCTGCTGCTGCTGCAAACCCTCCATTGCTTGCAAGCTAGCCAGTGGCTGCCGCATCACCTGCTGCTGCTGCCCCCCAGTGTCCTGTGCCTGCCCCTGCCACTGCGCCTGCCTCTGCCACTGCGGCTGACCCATGCACTGCAGCTCACCCACTGCCTCCGCCTGCTGCTCTAGCACCCTGCCCAGTCCTGACGCTGCCTGCGCAGCGGGGTACAGCGGAGCACGGAGGGACCAAGGCATACCCTTGCCTGCCCCCAGCCCCACTGCTGGGCCACTTGCCCACTCCGTGGCCGGCTGCTGGTTCTCCTGGCCATGCTCCCAGCCCATACATTCCTGCGCATTGCTGTCAACCTTAGGGGGTGGAGGCGCTGCGCCTGACGCCAGGCGTGGGATCTTTGCTTCACGCCCCGACACTGCGCCTTCGGGTCCCATGCTTCCCCCCTCTGCTTCCTCCCTCTCCTCCCTTTGCAGCTCCTCGCGCAGCACTTTCACGCCCATCCCCTCTTCAACCTCCTCGCCCTTCATCCCCTCTCCTACCTGCATCCCCTCCTCCTTTTCTTCATCTACCTCCTCTAGCTTGATGTCTTGTATCAGTTGCATATAGTCTTGCTTCACAGGCGGTCCCCTACCCGCCGACCTCTGCCGCTTCTGCACGCCCACCGGCTGACCCGCCGCTCCTGCCACGCCCCCCTCCTCACCCCAGCCACGTTTGGTGGCGTGAGGCACAAAGCCATCCCGCCCCGCCTCTACACTCTCCTCCTCCTGCTCCTCCTTGATTTCTACCCCTGGAGAGTGCAAGATGAGGGTCTGTCCACCAGCGCCGACACCTGCACTCTTGCGCCGCAAAATCGCAGCCCGCAGATCAGCATCAAGATCAGCGTCCAACGCTGCCTCTGGAGCAGCACCCTGCCCAGAACCTGGGCGGTGACCGCGCATCGCTGCCGCCGTCCCCTTGCTGACCTCTGCGTTCTGGCCAGCATCGCAAACTGCCTTCACTGGCTGCCCAGGTTCCGGTACGGTCACAGCACCAGAGCAGGAACTGATCGCCATGCCCGGGTCTGGCTTAATGCCTGGCCCCAGGCCTGACCGTTGCAATGGGCCAGCCGCCAGAACATCTGTCAGCACTGCCTCCCTGATACCAGGCTCGTCCTTGACCCCGCCAGCTGCTGCGCATTCCATACCCAAGCAGGTGACTGGCTTGCCCTCTGCCTCGTTTAGGCGCGGCCCCACAGAACCATTAGAGCGGACAAAGCCGGGCGGCGAGTCCATACCCTCACCGCCCCCAAAGCTGTCCTGCACCACACAGTCGGGGCTGGGCGCTGAAGCGGGTGACCCGAGCGCTTCGCCACAGGCGTCTGGCAGCCTGCCGTCACCTTGCTGCTGCTCGCTTTGCGGCTGCGGCCCTGCATTGTGCAGTGAGCGTTGCGAGCGGTGTGAATGGTGTCCCTGGTGCTGGTGCTCCTGCTGCTCCTGATCGCAGTCATGCTCCTGCTGCGGCGGATCAAGGTCATCCCCATCAGCACTCACGCTCAGTTCTGCCTCCAGCCCCATGCTGTGCTCTGCTGCTGACCCTGGCCGCCGTCTCAGCTCCTCCCCCACCTCAGCCATCAATCCTGCAGTGCCGTCTGCGCCTGATGCAGCATGGATGCTGTGCTGGTCATACGCCAGCTGCTGCCGGTGCTGGTGCTGCTGGTGCTGCAGTGTGTGCTGTTTGTGCCACTGGTCTTCATCATCATCGTCATCAAGAAGCTCCACAACGCAGGGTTCATCACCGCCCTGTATCGAGTCTCGTACAGGGCCAGCTGGCCGCTGCTGCAGCGTCTGCTGCTCTTTCTGCAGCAGTGGCCTAGATGCAGGCTGAGCCACGGACGCCTGGCTGCTGAGCGCCTGGTACCGCTGCACCGCGGCTGGCAGGTGCGGCGCAACACCTGCAACACCTGCAACACCGCCATGCTGTGGCGGTGGCGGCAGCATGGTGGTGGCTGTGCGCTGCCGGGGTCGGCTACTGCCAGTCCCTGAGGCTGTCCACATCTGGACAGACCCGGACAGCAGCTCCTGAGCATCCAGTGCCAGCTCCTCCACCCCCTCGTCGCCTTCATATCCCTGCTCTGCGCCATGGTAGGCAGGCGGAAGCTGCCAACCTCCGGCCAGCTGCTGCTGCTGCTGCTGCGCTGCTGGCAGTGCTAGGGCCGCTATGCCGCCAACCTGATGTGTCCTCTGCACAGGCGCCTGCTGCCACTGCTGTTGCTGCTGTTGCAGCTGAGCCTGCAGTGGGCGCTGCGGCTGCAGCCCCAGGCTGCCACCCTGCCAGCGTGCCTGTTGTCTGTCCGGCTCGCAGCCCTGGCCGCTACCCATGCCTGCCGGACCTCCAGATGCGTGCTGCGCCCCAGAGAGGCCACCCCAAGTGGGAGCACCCATCAGGCCACCGACCGGCTGAGCACCCATACCCTGCTGCGCAAACAGTGGCCCTGGCCCCTGCCCCTGCCCCCAAAGCTGTGGTTGCTGTGGTGGAAGAGGCGGCACGCCTACCAGCCGGGCAACGCCTGCTCCGCCTGCTGCACTGACAGCTGGAGCTGGGTGCTGTCCCTGCAGGGACCCTGCCCGGTGCGCAGCTGCTATGCCTGGGATAAGACCAGGTCCCGCCGGCGCTGCTGCGCCCTGCCATGCCTGCTCCTGCCGTACCAGCACAGCAGGCGGCGGTCCTGGCCCTGACCCAGAGCCCTGCCCCTGTATTGGTCCCTGGCCAAAGCGCGAGCCTTGGGCACCGCCGGCAACAGCAGGGCCCTGGCCTGGCAACGCTGCACCAGCAGCAGCTGGGAGAGCCACGCCCTGCCCCTGACCCGCCTGGGCTCCTAAATCCTGCGCTGCCGGCCGCTGTTCTGCGGATGCCTGCACAACATAGCCAGGCGCTGCTGCACCCCCTGGCTGTTGCTGTTGCTGCTGTTGTTGCTGTGGCTGTTGTGGCTGTTGCGGGCGCCAGGCCGCCGCCCGTGACTCACCAAAGATGTCCCGCGGTGGATCACCCTGGCGCCGCCCACCTGCATAGTCGCATGCCCATCCATGATCAGCCGCAAAATCAGACCTTGTGTCTGCCCTTGCATTCGTCTTTCACTTGCTGTCCCAGTTGCACTGCCAGCCACTGCTGTGCTCAACTGTTTGGTGCGATGCTTCCTAGCAGCTGTGTTTGTTGCTCGTGCGCACCTGGGGGCTTGTTCCAACATGCAACCGCCTGTTGCCTCGCTGTCTCCAGATGGTCGACCTGCAGCACAGCCCAAAGTGCACACAAAGGTGTTACATGCACTTCGAGCCGTCCCAACCAGATAAAAGCAGCAAGGCATGGCGCAGCGCACACACACACACACCTGAAACCTAAACCCAGTCCCTACAACGCTCGACCATCAGCCCATCACTGGCCAGGCATGGAGCAATCTCATACAGCGAGACGTACCTGGCCGCCCAAAACAACAATATTGTGCGGGCGCAGCAGCATCACGCCCTTGCGCATCGGTACATTGTGCACCAGCACCTGCGGATGTACAGCAAGAGCAGCGACAGCGACAACACATTGACCCAGTGCAAAGAGCGCAGGAGCAGACGCCAGCAGCTGGCAACAGCGCATGCTGTCGTCTGAATGCAGATTGTGGACATGCTAGCTTACATGTGTGTGTACTGCCTGGGAGAACTTGGCATGAGCGGAGCCTCACCTTGACGCCTGCTTCCTTCTCCCAGCTGAGTGCCTTGATGGGCTGCAGCTCAATGGCCATGATGCGCTGGGCACCTGTGGTGGAGATGCCAGATGCAGCGAAACGCTTGTTCGTCTCGAAGTCTGATATGCCACGCCTGTCACGCCATCAGCATTACTTGTGCCCACCAGCCATGCCGCAACAGATTGAGCCCAGGCAAATGCTATGCTGCAAAGTCCTCCTATGCGTCAGCTGCTTGTGCTGTTGACCTGTCCCTTCCCCACATTCTGGCTGCTGTGCGCTGGAAGGGTGCTGCACCCAAGCTACAAGTTCGCACCATCCGTCATGTGCAGCTTGAGCATACGGCTGTTGCTGTCCGCATCGGCAGTGTACCTGCCCAAAGCAGCGGGGCCCAGCATGGAGAGAAAGTGCATCATGTCAAGTTAAACAGCCTTTCTCTGTGCACATGTTCCTTCGCATCGTACCCCTGCTGGTGGCTGCTTGGCTGCAGCCAACACATGGTTTGCCAAGATTCATCGACGCACCTGTCCCTGGCCGGCGCAGCTATGTTAACCATCTCGTCTACCTGCAGCACGTACTTGCCCTGCAGTGTCACCTTGTGCATCTCCTGCAGCCACCCGAGCACACAGCACACAGAGCTTTTGCCTGTGACGTTCGCGGTCAGGCCATGATGTGCATGTTACTGCTCAGCGTGCATGCTGCGCACCGTGGCGTCCACTGGCAGCACGCTCTGACCAGCCACGTTCATGTCGCACAGCAGGAACTGCGCGAACACGGCCTGCAACGTCTGGTCCTCGTTCCAGCTGTCGAAGCCAGGGTGCTTGGCGTTCAAAAAGGCCAGGCACTCCGCCACCCAGCTCAGGCGCATGCTGATGGCCAGCTGCGACCTCAGCCGCTCAGCCACCTGCTCCGCGCTCAGCATTCCGCCCTGCGCGTCTGCAGCAGCCGTGTGCTGACCGTGCTGCGCCTGCCCGACCCGATCTGGTTTGCCAGCGCTGCTACCGCATTTGTCCAATGCTTACATGAAAAAGCCGGCGTCAGCTGGACCTTTGCGCATGCGCAACAGTTCACACCCCCACACCCAACCTTTTGTTCTTGCGCGGCTGCAGAAGAAAGGCCGTGTTTCTTCCGCCATTCTGGCTGATGAGCAGATGCAGTTCAGCCGGTCGGCTGCTGCAGGTACGATGGGTTGCGATGCTGAGGTAGGCCATGCAGGTCATGCAGCGCCACCTTAGGACTAATCACTGCCGGTGCTCCCTGCTCCCACCTCTTGACAGGTTCAACTAGAGAAGGCAGCGGCTGCATGGGCCTCCAGCTGCGCAGCCCGTGCAGAACAGCAGCTGCTCAGGGGCTCCCCGGCGGCTCACTTGCCAGCAGCCGCGCCATCGCAGGGTTCTTGTTGCAGCTTTGGGCTCTGCACGCCTCAGGCCTGCTGCTCAAGCCTGCATTCATGGCTGAAGCAGGCGCAAAGTGGCACAGCCCTCACCCACCAGCCATGGTATGGCGGTAGCATCAGCCTTGCCAGCCACCGATCATTCCATGCCGCAGCAGGTGTCACATGGGCAGTGCCTGCAGCAGAGGCAGCGACAGACAAGCATGGGACTGTAGGTCCACAAGAGGGGCCAGCGACCAGGGGGCAAGGTTCAGGCGCCACGCACACGGAACCTGCCGGATCAAGTTCACTCAGAGAAGGCCAAGTGTTGGGCAGTGCAGGAGCTTACAGAGCACCGGAGGCGGTCGGTGGCCAAGGCAGCGTTCATCGCCAGCTCTCACGCGCTTCCTTGAGGGCAGAAGGCAACGACGACACCGATGCGATCGAACCATACAGCGCGTCGGGGCTGCGTCAGGTTCTCAGCAGCTTTTCCTCCAACCGCCCCTTGGTGCTGTCGGACCGCCGCAGCGCCTTGGCCATACTCACGCAATTAGCGCAGCAGAGCGCGATCCTGCGCATCGGAGCCAACTCAGGCATCTTTGGCCCCGATACCAGCAGCAGCAGCAGTGACAGTGGCGCAGGCACCAGCAGCAGCATGGGCGACAGCAGCGCCAGTGTTACCTTGGCTGGGCAGCTCAGCCTGCAGGAGCTGGGGGAGCTGAGTCAGCGTGTGGCCGTGGCTGTCCCGCAGCTGCTGCAGTCGCTGCTGCGCAGGTGAGCATGGCGGGCGGGCAGGGGAACATGTGGGCCCGTCAACGCACGTTACACATCTCCGTCATGTTCTGCAGAGCGTGTGCTGAAGCGCAGCACATGCTTTGCACCGGGAAAGAATTCTTGTTGTCGCAGAGCATTGTGCCGCCCTACAGGCTGTGGCGGTTGGCGTACCTACCTGGCCATGGGGCATGGGTCAGCCTGCTCAAACAAAAACCTCGCTTCTGCACGCTCCAGCCACAAGTGCTTGCTGCACGAGGCAGTGCATGCCACCATGACCTAGCTGCCTCTGGTGTGCATGCATGCCTTGGTCTTGTCCGCAGGCGCACCAACATGGACGGGGAGGAGGTGGTGCAGTGTATGGTGGCGTGTGCGCAGCTGGTCGCCAACACCTCCGCAGCGTCTCGCGCCCTGTCAAGCAACAGCGGCAACGGCAACGGCAGGGGAGTGGCTGCAGGTACTCAGCCAGCCACATTTGATGATGGGAGGCAATCATTGGAGGCCGCTACTGCGGCTGGCGAGGGGCGGGCGCAGAGGTTGGAGAGCGAGGGTGGTGTGGCACCGACGGCAGCGACACCGTCAATGGCCGCAACAGTTGCAGTGGGGCTAGCGGGGGCAGCGGCAGCGGAGGAGGCAGCGGCCGCCGGGCAGGCGCTGTCGGGCGCAG
>JAWZTI010000858.1:1834-19122 GCA_039880955.1 Chlamydomonas urium
TGCAGAGCTGTGCCAGCTGCCCATGTGCCCGCTGCTCTGATGTGCCTGCTGCTATTACGTGACAGCTGCAGAGCTGTGCCAGCTGCCCATGTGCCCGCTGCTCTGATGTGCCTGTTGCTGCCGAGCCAGCTGCTGTGCCGGCGTCCTGAACTCACCCACGGCGTAGGGCAGGGTGCTGAGGAACATGAACACGATCTGGTGCACCGCACTGGCAAAGAAGAAGAACTTGCACAGGTTGCCCAGGTAAGGGGCGTAGATCGCATCCTGCATGCATGAGAGTCACAATCATGACAGCAGGGTTTCAGTAACTGCAAGGCAGGGGTCGAGCTGGCAGAGAAGAAGAATAGGTATAGCATGCTCCATGCATCAGGCTCATAACGTTGCCAGCAAGGTATGAGAAGCAAGAGGAATAGGGGTCGGGCTGGCAGAGAAGAAGAACTTGCACTGGTTGCACAGAAGGAGGGGCGTAGATCGCATCCTGTGCGCATCGGGGTTACAACGGTGACAGCGGGTTATCAGGGGCAACTCGATAGGGGCCCTGCCGGCACAGGAGAAAATTTTCAGGGGTTGTCTAGGTAAGGGGCGTTTATCGCGACCTGCGGTCACAGAAATGACAGCAGGGCGCCAGAGGCAACATGTCATTTGCGTTGATCACGCCGTATGGAACGCCCCACACTGTATCGTCTCCTGACCCTGCAGTAGATGCAAGCCCGCCACGCACAGCCCACCACCTACCTGGAATGCAATGGCGGCAAACACGGTCTGTGCTGGACTGCCAAGCAGGGGTTTTGATTGCAACGATGACAATCGCCTGCCCCCATCAAAGACCGTACTGTTCTGACACACTGCCCGCCACACATCGCCATCACCCACCTGGAAGACAATGGTGGCAAACGCGGTCTGTGCTGGAATGCCAACCAGTGCATTGATCGCTCCGATGACAATCGCCTTGCCCAGTCCCGCCTTAGAGGAGTCCTCCTGCGGCAGCTTCGTGACGCGTGGCCGCAGGCCCCTGTAGTTGTTCTGTATGACGGTTGCTGTTGCGGGGACGTCGGTGGAGGGCTCCCCTGTTAGTGAGCCCTGGGAGGGAGGGGAGGACTGGCGGCCCACGCTGGAGCGGCGTGTGTGCTGCGACTCCTGGTTTTGGAGCAGCGGCGCTGCAGCAGGTATGGAGCAGGCAGGGCGGGGAGGGAGGGNGGGAGTGCGGGGTAAGTGCATGGTGGCGTATGGGGACATCAGTGGAGGGCTCCCCTGTAAGTGAGCCCTGTGAGCGAAGGCAGGACTGGCGGCCTAGGCTGGAGCGGCGGGTGTGCTGCGACTCCTAGCGTTGAAGCAGCGGCGCCGTGGGAAAGGCGGGTCATGGAGAAGGCAGGGCGAGGAGGGAGGGAGGGAGTGGTAAGTGTTTGCTGGCCTGTCCTGTGGCTGTTGCAGCGGCGCTGTGGAGAGGAGGGAGGGAGGGGTAAGTGCCTGCGCTGAGCTGCCACATTGGCGGTTGTGCGCACATGTGTTGCGGTGCCATGGGCTTGAAGCTGTGACAAGCAATGTGCAGCAACGAGCTGCAAAGTGGCATTTATTTCCTTCCCAGAACCCTACCTCGGATCTCGTCCTTGCCATCCTCTTCCACGCCCTCCTCGTCGCCCTCATGCAAGGATGGCTGGTCGGCGTTCCGAGCGCGGGAACGTGCCAGAGCTCCCATGGCACTCATGCCACGAGCCATGCTGCGGAGCCTTGCCCAGCCCTGCAGGCAGGAGTGGCATGAGCATGGACCAGAAATTGCTGAGCCTGCTTGTTGCAGCCGCACAGGACATGCAGATGCTGCAGCTGTGCAGCTGCATGCAGTGTACCATGCATCGCACAGCGTTCACTGCTGCAGATGTTGCAGTTCGACCTTGGCAGGTCAAGGCAGGTGGCACCACACGTCCAGGTCACAGGCCTGCCATGTCACTCACCCTTCTGTTGCCAGCTTCCGAATCATGGTTTGCCAGGCCTTCCGCTGACGGTGCCGCGACGCCGATCGCATGCGACATGGACCTGCTGAACATGGCGCCACCTGTGAAGGAGATTTGCCTGCCTGACGCCTGTGAACGCTCTGGCCCTTGCTCAACATCCTCCCAGGCCTCATGAACCCTCCCAGAGCCAGTAGCGCGGCCAGACATGGCTGCTGCAACCGGGTTCAATACGACGCGAAGAAATCTTCTGGCTTTCTCCTTGTCAGGGCTGCCGAGTAAACACTACCAGACTCTGTGATGTAAGAGCGGGATGGAAGGCAACAGATTCAAGGCAGTGATGCTGGCTGTTGCGGCTGTGCTGCTTGCCAATCGTGCTGCTGCAGTATACGTCGCCCAGTGCGCCATCAGGACCCGCCCTCTGTGGCACACTACGGCGCCACCATCCATGCCGCAGGATCGCACATCACGTAGTCGCATCAGTCTGTGCGAGTGCAACCAGTGCTGCTCACCTGCTTCCTTGGGCGATGCAAGCCCGCCCTTCCAATGCCTTCCAGCCTTGCACCACCGACGGCGCTTATAATACAGCGTCGTGCGAGCAGCAGCGCTCAAACTCAAGATGCAGGCACGATAGCAACTCTCAACACCAAGCAACTGTTCACTCAAATCTCAGCATGCACTCTGATGCACGCATGTTACACATTCGTTTGGGAATTCGTGTGATCATAGAAAGGATTTCACCATGTGTCTACTATGGAATCGCTGCCTGTGCGCCCATGTGCTTTACCAAGCCATGAATGACTGATGGTTGGTCTCGAAGGTGTTCAACCAGGGTGTCACAGCCGTCCCCGCCCGAACCGTTCACAACAACAGCAGAACCTGTGTCTGCACCCAAGAGCGGTGGACGCAAACGGGAGATGCTCACAGCAGACGCAGCGCCGACAGCTAGCAGCAGCAGCAGCGCCATGACAAACGGCTGCCCTACTAAGGTGCCAATCACGGCATCGCCAGTGAGTGGTAATTCCCCACCCTCACCCTGCACACCCCCTTCCCCATCAACCCCAGGCACAGGACCATCTGCCGCCGCCGCGGCTGCTGCAGCAGGCTCAACATCATCCCCCCTGCCACGCCCAGCCCCCTTCTGCCCGGCCGCCACATGAGACCTCCCCTTGTGCCGTTGCTTGGGCCGGGTTGCATGCACGCCTGCCCTAAGCCGGATTGTGGCCGAGGCCTGGCCCAAGGCCCCTGCTGCAGCTGACGTTCTCGTCGACCCAGCCGCCCCGCCGTTCCGCGGGGTCGACCCCCCCCCATCCGCTGAGCCCTGCTGCCCTGACCCCTGCCTCGGCAGCATGTGCAGCTGGTGCTGCCGCTGGTGTGCGCTGCCATGAGCGTGCCCGCCATGCGCCACACTTTGCCCAAAGTGTGAAGGGTGTGGGGCCTGCGCCACCTCTACAAGCATGGCCCCCAGGGGCCAGTTCACCTCCACCCTCTCCGGCTCCTCCGTCCCTAAACCCTGACCTTCGCCCGACCGGCCCTTGCTGTTGCCCTCAGCCCCAGCCTCGTTGCCACTGCCCTGCGGTCGCCAGACGCTGTTTGTGAAGACGAGGCGCCGCTGATCAGGTGTGATGCGCAGCACGTCGTGCAGCAGCGTGTAGATGTAGGCGGCGCCAAAACAGGTCTTGGCGACGTACTCCTGCGCAGGTGTGCGGCCAAGCAGGCGCGATTGCCTCAACAAGCCTAGTGTCGTCAGCTGCTGTGAGCGATGGCACGCATAGCCGCAACAACAGTCGTAACAGCAACAGCTTAACCAACTTCCCACTGCCTCGCAGCGCAGTACTAAGCCGATGTGGAAATGTGGCGGCCCACAGGAGGCTCAAGCCTCGGAAGGTTTGAAGGTCCCAGACCCCCCTACAGTGATGCAAGCCCCCTTGCAGTGACAACGGGTACTTCAGGCAAGTAGCTACCCGTTTCACTGATCTGACCCCAGTGCCGGCTGGGCTTACCCTTGCCTCATCCTTGCCCTTTACATACTGCTCCTCCACTGTGCTCCAGGCCAAGGACTGTATTAACATCATGTACTCATCGCCACTACAACTTGCTGGGCTTACCCTTGGCTCGTCCTTGCCCTTGACGTACTGCTCCTCCACGTCGCTCCAGGACTTGTCGCAGAACGCTGACCCCGCCGCAGCCAGCTCCCGCAGCGTCGGCTGCTCAGCAAGCTGCAGCCGCTGGGCGGTGTGAAAGAAGTTCTCCATGGCCAGGTGAAGACCTGCAGCCGCCACGTTACACGCAGATGCAAATTGGCTATAGCATCAGAGACAACGCCGCAGGTGGAAGCCGTGGTACGTGATCTATTGGAAACTGGCTGCTGTCAGTGCAAAGCATGACAGGCGCAGCACACAGCCACAACTGCATGACGGGCACAGCACAGAGCACCGTTTTGGATGGCAGGCACATGCCTGCAATGAGGGAAGGCTCCCCGGGATACCGGGAACCGAGCAGTGGCGGCGAGATGGTCAGGAAGAAAAAACGCCCCGGGGCGTGGATTGGCCCCCCCACCCCACCCTCTCCCTTGGTTGCAGTGGTGGCAGTGGTGGCAGCGGTGCTGCTTACCTGTGATCGGAGGCAGCGCCTCAGCGTCGAAGCTGCAGTCCACCACACCACATAACGCAGGCGCAGCCAGCACGCCACGTGACCTCATGCTGCCGAGTGCGCTGCCGGCGGCACCCTCCTTGGGGCCTCGTGCCTCGGCCACATCGCTGCCTGCTGTAGATCTGCCTTGCCCGACACCCTCGTCATGCCCCAGTGGATGGGCCATATCACCATCAGCTGCGTAACTGTCTCGTCTGAAACCCTCCTCTGGGGCACGCGCCCCGGCCACATCGCCGCCTGCTGTGTTTGTACCTCGCAGAACACCCTTCTCCGTGGCTCGTGCCTTGGCCGTATCGCCGCCTGCTGTGTAACTGCCGAGCCCTAAACCTTCCTCCGGGGCTCGCGCCTCAGCTGCATCGCCGCCTGCTGTGGATCTGCCTCGTCCTAAACCTTCCTCCGGGGCTTGTGCCTCAGCTGCATCGCCGCCTGCTGTGTAACTGCCGAGCCCTAAACCTTCCTCCGGGGCTCGCGCCTCAGCTGCATCGCCGCCTGCTGTGGATCTGCCTCGCCCGGGCCCTGCGCCACCGCGCAAGGCTTTTGAACTCGCAGCTTGCAGGGCGATAGCTGCAGGCGGGTGCATGGTGCCACCACTGCCCACGTGAGAGCGCTGGGCTGCAGCATCGCTGCTTGCTGTGTGACTGCCTTGCCCAACATCGAAACTCGTCTGGCGCCTGGCAGCGTCACTGCCCACTTGAAACTGCTGAGTTGCGGCGTCAGTTCTGGGTGCAGCGTCTAGGCTGGCTGTGTGATCGCCTCGCCCCCCACCGGCACTTTTCTGGCGCCTGGCGGCGCCACTGCTCACTTGAACTCGCTGAGTTGCAGCATCGCTGCTAGCTACCGCATCTAGGCTGGCTGGTTGCAGCAGCAGCCGTGTGATGTTGATGCAGCCCAGGAAGCTGCCTGCCCCAGGCAAACCGAGGCTTGATTTGGACCTGCAGCCAGTACAGAGAAATAGTCAGCAATGCAGGGGACTGGTGTAGGCAGTACAGGGTATGCAGGTAGGCAGTACAGGGACATGGTCAGCAGAGGCCAGCAGTGCAGGGCATCACCGGCAGTACAGGGTGTGGTAAGCAGTACTGGGGGTGCAAGTAGGCAGTACATAGGCATGGTCAGCAGAACGAGGGTGTGGTGAGCAGTACAGAGGCATAGTCAGCAGTACAGAGGTGCAGTCAAACACAGTGAGGTGACCAGCGTGGCAGGAAACAACTGCCTTGATTGCCTTCTGACTATATTGCCGCCACCCCATCCCACCCCTCCGCCCGCCCTCAAGATTCCGCTCGCCTGCCCCTCTTGCACCTGCCCCTTCATCCAAAGCTTTCACCCACCCTTTTCAGCCCTTCACCCACTCCCATGCTCTCACCCTCGCAGCATGCAGGGGTCACTGCCAGACCCCATCTGCTGCGCCAGCCCCGCCGCCCGCGCAAATGCTGTGTCCATCCCAAACCCTAGCAAGCTGTGGGAGAAGATGTGCGCTGATTGGAGTCCAGGCAGCTGCAGGAAGTGCGTGTGCGGCTGCCAGGGCGGCACGACCGTGGCGTTCAGGGGCGCAGCTGGCAGCTGGAACGTCACCTGTGTCAAAATCAAGTCAACACGACATGGTAGGTGACTTTGAATTCAAATTTAATTTGGGTTGCTGTTGTGACCGCTTGTGTTGTAACCTGATGTCTTGTTTGCAGCAAAATGCAAGGATGGCCTCCAAGCCACGCTGCATGCTATTACCCATGAACAGCGCCGTCCAGACTGCAAGATGCAACAGGCAAGGCCATCCTACCTGCATGGATGCGCCGCCCAGCTCCAAAACACCGTAGGTGTGGGCCTGAAGGGGACTGCCTGTGGTGGTGGTGCCAGCGGCGGTGCCCGGTGCGGATGCGTTAGGTTTTGGAGGAATGGCTGCGCCTGAGTCCGAGCTTGTGCTGCTGGCCAGGGCCTGCACAAACGCAAGCCAGGTGACAGGTCAAGTGCTTATGCACAGTTGTCATATGTTACACGTTACGTATCACTCTTGACGTGACAACTTCAGCAGGGTGAGACATGCATAGTAACTTTGCTGCCCCCCAACAGAATCTGGGGGACGCACCTGCAGCGTGCCAGCGGCATAATTGACAGCGACCCACGCAAACAGCCCCTCCTCTGTCCCAGACAGAACGCGCGCCCACGAGGGTTTGAACGCAAACCCCGAGGCCGCCAGCACGGCGCGGCAGTTGTCCAGGATGGCAGCGCTCTGGTTCCGAGGCAGGAGCCGCAGGCCGGCGGTTGCCATCACGTGCACCGGCGTGCGATGCCACAGCACCCGCGGTATCTGCGATGGCAAGGGTGGGCGTATTCAGGGGGGTACACGGTACTTACGCTCGCACCTGCTGCCTGGCATATTTTAGCAGAGGCTTATGAAAGTGACATCAATCTGGCCTACTGCGCTCTGCCTTGCTTTCTCTCTGCCCAGTTGTACCTGTCCCTTGATCTGTCCGACACATATGCTCGCACCTACCACCTGGTCTACTGCAGCAAAGGCTGGAGAAAAGAATATTGTCTGCCCTGCTCTACCCTGCCCAGCGCTACCTGCCCCTCTCTGTCTGCGTCCGGCGAGTCAGATCAATCTTGTCTGCTCTGCTCTACCCAGCTCTGCCTGCCCATTACTCTGTCCGACACACACGCTCACACCTGCTGCCTGGATTACTCCAGCAAAGGCTGGAGCGAGGAAATTTAACTGCGCAGCTCTACCTGTCCTAACTCCGACCGACATGTATACCTACACCTGCTGTCTGCCACGATCCCCTTCTCTGTATGCGCGCGCACCTGCTGCCGTGCATACTCCAGCAGGGGCTTGAGTGACTGCCCCGCGCTGCTGCCTGAAGGGGCGTACGCTGACAGCCCCGGGCCGATGCGCATCTCGCTGCCCGGCAGCTGGACCCTGGCGTAACCGCCATTGTAACCGTCACCGTAACTGCCACCGTAACTGCCACTGCCACGACTGCCATGACTGCCGGCGCCGGCGCTGTTAAGGTGTGCAGAGGCGGCGGGAATGTGGATGCTGGTTGTAGGGTGTGTGTGGCTGTGGCCGGGGCTGGGGTGTGGAGGCAGGTAGGTGTAGACATGGGCCCTTGAGCCTGAGCTGCCTGCATCGATGATCACAGCATACGCCCTTGTTGGCTGGTGGGGCTTAACAGCTTCCTGCAAGCGGCAGTTGGAGGTTGTGCCACAATGTAAGGTGTATCAAACATGATGGTAGGTAGGTAGGTAGGCAGGTAGGTAGGTTGGCCATTTTACAGTCCATAGGGTGCCACAAGAGCACAAAGAACCCTTAACTATCACAATCCAAGCAAGATGGACAGAAGAGCGTTTTGAAAAGCCTACTTGATACCACCTTGTCCGTGACATTCTGTGAGACTCGGCTGATTGTCGCAATCCTGTGGCAGTCCTTGCCGACGCAGTTGCATGCTGACTCAGTACAGGCATCTCCCACCTCTCGTTTGGCAGCAGGCGTATGTGTCCTGCTGCTGCTACCATTGCTACCACTGCTGCTGCCGCTGCCGCTGCCACGGCTGCCGTGATTGTCTCCACTGCTGGCGGTGAGCTTGCGGCTGCTGCCACCTCCGCCATGCAGCAGCTGCAGTAGGCAGAGGAGCTGCAGCAGGTGGGGCAGAGCCCGATGCCTGCCCATGTGGTCTGTCAGACTATGCACGTCGCAGCCATTCAACTGGAATCCATCCCATCGCACGCTGCGCCTATCATCATGCAAATTGGTCAGCGCGCAAAATACGCAACAGGCGTCGAAGTGTGGGAGCAGCTGTTTGTGAAGGCTGTTTGCCTCCCTCATGCGCCGTGCATCACAGGCGAAACATGGAAGTTGCATCTGCAGCAGACGATGCGCCGCAGCAGCAACAGGGCTTGAGTCATGCAGCGGGATGTGCAAGGCAGCGCTGCTTTACCGCCAGCTCTGGGGAGTCGACACTGCACTTCCAAGTGATAGATCTAGGCCGTCAGTACTACGTGTGGGTATCGGCGGTCGGGCCCAAGCTGGGCAACCTGTACCTAGCCATCAACACGCCAACAGTAGGTGTTGAGCTTGCACGCCGCCAGCTGTAATGCATGCCGATGCATGCACCAGCAATGCAGCAGAGCAGGCAAACAGATGATTGAGGTCACAGGGTGCCACCAAACTTGCAGCACCCTTTTGCTTGCAAGGAGGGGTGCACCACAGGGTGGCTGATGCGCGATGCTGTGCCATGGTTGCAGGATTCCAAGCCTGCGGTTGCCACCATAGTACAGGGAGGGGCGGCTGGCACCAGCCAGAGCCTCGCGCAACGGTTAGGTGAGCCACACAAGCCCAGACGACAGGTGCAAGCAGCACAGATGAATCGCTTGAGATGATACACATCGTGTGCTGCAGCCAACGGCGGCGCTGTTTTGGCTGTGGCTGTGTTGTGACGATGACCCTACTGTCTACGTGCAACCATGTATGCCCCGCAGCTCTCAAGGTCAAGAAGCCGGTGCTGTGTGCCTGCAACCTACCTAGCAACACACCGCTACTGCAGGCAAGTGCAGGCGAGGGCAATGCATGGCAGCTCAGCCCAGCGTATGTTGACCAGGAGCACCTCTTAAGGTTGGGAAAGGAATGCCTGTGCTGTGAAGTACTTTGAGTACGGACTACCGTGACAAGGAAAGAACAACAGGAAGGAGGTCAGACGTGGACTGTTGGAAAGGGAAACGAAGAAAGGCTTGTGCAGCTGGGCATGGCAGGTCCCCTGTCAGACCGCCCATACAATGGTCTCCACACCTGAGTGGCGGAGCCAGTGCATGGTCATCATACTGAGCTGAGGAGCCCCTTGAACGTGAGTGCTATGCAATGACATGCTGACTTCTGCAAACGTTGCTTTGCAGGCCATTGCGGAGAGGCGGCTGCTGCAAGAGCTGCTGCAAATGGAGGCAGGGCAGGGGCTTGGGAACGAGGATGCTGCACAGCAGGTGGAGAAGTTAGTGCAGTAACGAGACATTCTTTCGGTCCGCAGGTTGTGCTGTCTGTTTGTATGTGAGCAGCATCTGTTACCGCGCATAGGTAGGCCACTGACAGACACCATCACACCCTGCATCACTAGTGTAGATACGAGCAAAGCAGCAGTCTTTCAAATGGACCACTTTGCCCGCAAACTGGTCCTTGCAAACATTCACACTGTAGTGTCGACATCTCTCACTGCAAGCTTTGCATCTGCTGTACCTCCATTCCTCCTCATCTCATGTTGTTGAGCCAAGCCGTCAGCTCTAACTGCCTCTTGAATGACACATCTCACGCGCGTTGCTGGCCCCGGCTTACAACTTGATGGTAACGCCATGCTTGGACCAAGGCAGGGGCAGGGGCATGCGCTTCGTCAGCCAATTCATGCTCCGCAACAAAGGGAAGAAAGAGATTGGAGTGTTTGTCGGACTATTTGCTTCTCGGTGTTGGCACAAAGCTGTGCGACGCGGCAAAGGCAGACGGCCGGTTGGCACAGATGCAGCCCACCCCGACCCATCCTAGCCCGTCCGCGTGGGTAGGTGACAGCGAAGTTGGTGTGAGAAAACATGCGTGTCAGCATGTGGCATACGGATTGGCATGGAAAGGGTGATGTGCACAAGGGAAGGTCTCAATCACCACCTTCCCTGCAATCTGCACATGGAGCCACCCCTGCGCCTGCCTGAATCTCTGTGCAGGCAGCAGAGGGCCGCGCCAGGCGAGCCCAGCAGAACTAGGCTAGGCTCCTCATCCTCTCGCACTGTCAAGCATATGCACGTGTTTCCCGCAGCCTTGCGACCGCGCTGTCAGCAGCGCCGCAGGCGCGCATTGCACACCTGCAGCGCTTCCCACACAAAGCAGCCGTGCAGGAACAGCAGCGACCACGCTTGCGAGGGGCATGTGTGGACCAGGCTGCCTGCAACACTCTGCCAGCCGCAGCCTACCCATGTGGCGTTCTGTGCTCGCTTAGTTGCTCTTGTTGTCCTCGGCGCGCTCAGCGTCGGAGGCGGCCTTGGCAGCCTTGAACTGGATGTTCAGGCTCATCGCGGCCTTGATCCACATCAGCACGATACCCAGCAGGATCACACCCAGGTAGGGCGTGGAGGCGGCCAGGGAGCCGAAGCCAATGATCATGAACTGCTGGATCAGAGCGCCACCAGACTTGCCCAGGGGGTTGCAGATGACGTCAATCGCAGCCTTGCCCTTGGTCTTGACCTCGTCATCCAGAGGGATGTAGGCCATCTCCTTGCAGGGGTCGAACAGGGAGTACTTGGAAGACTTGGAGAAGATGTTCTGGGCAGCACCAACCAGCACGGCGGCATACAGGGGGGTCAGGCCGTACTGCGCCAGGGTGGGGGCGAAGGACTGGCCGGCCAGCACCAGGGCGAAGAAAATCAGACCGGTGATAAGCAGCACGGTGGGGGTGATCAGGGCAGCCACACCCCAGCCGAACTTGGAGAAGATCTGCTTGGCCAGAATCATCATGGTGAAGGTGACGATACCGGTGGCGGTGGAGAAGTTACCCATGAAGGCAGAGTAGTCGTTGGGGTTGGGGAACTGGGCCTTGATCTTGGACTTCCAGGTGACCTCCACCAGGTTAATGGAGATACCATAGGCAACGACCAGGGTGGCCAGGTCGCGGATGTAGGGGGAAGCCGCCAGGAAGGCGAAGGACTCGCCAACGCTCATCTTGGCCTTCTGCTTCTTCTTCTTCTCGCGCAGGGAAGGCAGCTTGGGCACGACGTTGCGCTGCAGGCCCCAGTAGATGGCAGTGATGATCAGGCCGCCAATGACGACCATGCCCATCATGCCGTTCAGGGACACACCCCAGCCATCAACGCCAGGGGGCAGGTGGGCGCGGACCTCAGAGAAATACTTGACGGCCTGGCCGGAGAAAATCAGGGCGACGTTGGCGCCCAGACCGAACAGAGGGTAGAAGCCCTCAGCCTCCTCCACGGTGGTGATCTGGTTGGCAAAACCCCAGAACAGCACGGACACGACGACAGAGCCCCACAGCTCGGCCATCACGTAGAACAGGCAGTAGGTCCAGTTGCGCAGGATGGCAATGGGGCCGGCGAAGCGGGCACCGGCGGTCTGCAGCAGGTTCTCGCAGAAGGCTGCGGGCAAGGAAGTGGCAGCAGGAATGCGCAGGCGTAAGCACAGAGTCACAAGGTTTGGATGAATGAAGCATAACACGGCGTGCTCAGGCACCTGCTTCACATCTGCAGTACTCATCAGCTCCCCGGAGGCCACCATCATGCAGCAAAGGTGCAGTTGAAAGCCACCATCATGCAGTAAGGTACAATGGGAAGCCACCATTATGCAGCAAGTTACAGTGGTATCTGCACTCACCAGTGGGGTGCAGCACATCGCGCATGGGGTACATGATGGCAGCGAAGGAGCCGAAGAAGATGATGAAGGGGATGATGCAGGTGTAGAACAGGGACTCGGCGGACAGCATGTTGGCCAGCTGCGCAAGGCATAAAGGGTTCAGGTGACAAGCAGGCTAGTAAACACAGGGTAGTGTTGGGTTACTGCACAGTCCGGAATTCTGGAAGGTTACTGCACAGTCCAGAATTCTGGAAGCTTCCTGTCGAGATTATGCACCATGTGACACTGCTCTGGCCGCTGATGCTGCCAAGGCAGCATCAGCGGCACTGCGAGCACTGCGAGCAGGCTGCTGCAGGCACGTGCACTCCACCGTTTCTGCTGTGACCGCATGGACAATATGCTCACACCTTGGCGTAGGCAATGGTGAAGCCAACGGCCATAGGCAGGTTGACCCAGGTCTTCAGGAAGGGAATGATCTCCGCACCAGAGCCGGGGGCGGTGACGACCAGCACATCCTGCGCGTTAATTTCAAGCGATGCGATCGCGGGAATTGCATCAGCGGCCGGATAGCGGGAGCAAAGTGGCGCGGCTGCTGCCGCTGTGAGGAGGGCTCCTGAGCGCTGTGCGCAGGAGCAACAGAGCGCAAAGTGCCCCTGCTGTACATGCGCCATGCACTGTGTGGCTGTGAAACACTCTACTGGTCGGCGGCTACTCCAGCATCACGCCCAGCAGCCCGCCGCCATCATCGCCTGCGATGCCAATTGCCGGCTGCTGGCTGCCGAATTTGCTGCAGGGAGCGCTGCGCAGAGCTGGAATGCGGAGTGTCGGGTGGGCCATGTGGGAGCGCACCTTGGTGTCGCGCAGAATGGTGTAGTTGAACAGAATGCAGAAGAACATCAGGCCCAGAGGAATGATCTTCGACCAGGTGAACATAGAGTAGCCCAGGAAGGTCTTCTCGGGCTCGCTGGAGGCAGAGCCTGAGGCCTGGGGAACAACGGTGGGCAGAGCCTTCTCCTCCACGGGCTTGGCAGGGGTGAAAGGAGTCGCGGGCTGGGGCGCGCCGGTCAGAGGGCTCTGCAGTACGCGAAGCGAGCAGCGGGTTGGGGGTTGGCATCAAGATCAACATCAATGCAGCCCAGCAGTGCGTGCAGAGGGCGCCGCCCATGCATGCCTACACGCGATTTTACTGAACCTCACCCTGATGGGAGACACAGCGCCGGTCTTGACCAGCCTGCTGGGCAGCAGGGGCTTGGCCACCGCGGGACGGGAGCTCGCCAGGCCCCTCATCAGGGGCTTACCGCACAGGAGAGACATGGTGCTCGAGTGGCCAGGTAACTACGGGTCCCACTGGCGAACGCAACTCCGTGCGCCGCAGAAATGTGGAACCACGCGAGCTTTGCAGGAGTACCGCGTACCAAGTGTGGGCTTTAAAGCGACAAGAATTTCGCTCAAAGTCTCAGACATATGTTCTTCTGCAGCCGTACCAATCGCTGCGGATAAGAATGTGTGCGCGCCGCCGCAAGCCTGCGGGGTGGCGGCAGCCGCGAATTTGGCATGTTGTCCGTGTGTTGACACTGTGTGCGGCGCGCGCCGGCAGGCGGCGCATGCAGGGTGCACCGCCTGCTGACGGCGGCACGCCAACAGCTAAGCGCCGTGTTGACGCGAGCTCAAGTGCGAGTCAACCTTCTCTGTGACGCCCGCAACCAGCCCGCCCTGCGTCTGAGCCACTCGTTGCGCTCCATGTTCACGTGCTGCTGCGAAGCAGGGCTGCTTGATAGCAGTCACAGCGTGCAATAACTGCAGATTGGATACGCTGCACGATTTCTGACGCGGAGCCAGCATAGCATGGCGGCTTGCCCCCCAGCTGTGCGCGCACAAGCAGCAACAGGCTCGTCCGTTCTCTGACCGGCAGCGCGCCGTAAGTAACTTTGCCGCGAGCACAGGTTTCGTCAGGCCGCACTGTGCGGGTTCAACAGCAGCGCACAACCTGCTGCTGTTCAACGACTGCATTGCCATCACAGTGCAGGAGGAGGAGCAGCTTGCTATGCTACGCGATGCATGTAAGCCAATGCCAGCCACCTAGGGTTTGCTGCCGCTGCTCTTCAAGCCCTAGCAAGCAGTATGGCAAGGGAAATGCAGCCCTTGCACTTTGGGGATGAACAAGGATTTCCTGCTCCCCTCACTCCGTTGCTCTCTGGCAGTGAGTCACTGCATAAAACCACTCCACCACCACTGTCAAACAGCCACCGTCTCATAACAGATAAGGCGGGGTCCTTTGTGCCCCTGCAGCACCCAAAAGACTGCAATGTGGCTGGGGCTCATGCCATACGAGCGCCCACATCCCTCCTGTCCCGCCTCTCGAGCTCTGCTGCGCGCCGGATGGCTGTGATGAACTCCAGGGCGGGACAGGGCACTGGCAGCCCGTCAGAAGCCGCATGCGCCAGGAAGGGCAGCTTGCGCAGTGCACGGCCGCTGTAGCCTGCGCACGCCATCGCTGCTCCTCGCAGTGCAAAGCTTAATTGTGCAGCCGACGGCTGGGCGCACACGGGGGGAGGGTCTGGGATCGCCTGAACCCCTGCCACAGCCCCAAGGGGTGCTGGGGAGCGCTGCGATGGGATGCCACCTGCATCTGCTGGTGAGGGCCCTGCCACAATAGAAGCGCTGCCTCCATTGCCTGTGCAGCAGTCCATGGCGGTTGCGGTACACCCACTCGTACCGCCCTGCTCCTGCACCCCTGCGCCCGCCCCGCCCGCATTGAGTTCATGCCCAGCAGCAGCTCCCCCCACGCTGCTGTGTGCGTTGCCGTTGCCGTTCATCACCTCGGCTCCAGGGCCAACCTGACCGTCCTCAGGCGCATGCTCAGGGATGTCGCCAAAGGGTAGCAGCAGCTGCTGATCTTGGGAGCAACTCGTGGCACCATGCTGCTGCTGCTGCTGCTGCTGCAGTTGAGGCTGCTGCTGCGAGGTGGTCATGGCGGCGTGTGCACGCACGGCACGGGCAGCTGCGCCATCAGGCGCTGGGGAAGGCGCTGTGGCTGCTGTGGTGCCCATGCTGCAGATGCCTGCCCTGCACAGCTCCAGCATGGCTGACCTCAGGATCTTGTAGCGTGCAGGCAGCGAGGGCGGGCCGATGTACGCCTGGGTGCAGCACAGACAGCGCCAGGTGCCAGTGGGAGTGGGTGAGCGAGCGGAGTCTTGTCAAAGTGCATCTGTGCTAGAGTATCTCTGCTAGAGACCGTTTTGTGCCCTTGGCCCTGGCCCTGCATCACCGGCCCCCTGGCCCTGCCCCTGGCTCTACCCTGGCCCCGCAACCCCCCTGGCCTACCCCTTAGGCTGCGTGGGCTGCAGCTGAGAGAAGGGCTGTAAGCGTCAGCAGCCTTGGCGCACCCTGCCCCTGTCCCTGCACGCGGCCTGGCCCTTCCCCCTTCCCCCCTGGCCCCGCACACCTTGATGTCCGCTCGGTCAATGAAGGCTGCATCAATCGCCCCAGTAATGTTCGAGGTCGTCAGGATCATGACGTTGGGGAAGTGCCGAAGCTGATCGAGCGAGGTCAGCAGCGCGTTCACAGCGCGGATGGCGTCCGTCGGCTCCGAGCCGCCCGCCTTGCGCGCCGCGGTCAGCGACTCCACCTGCGACCGGCAGCACAGCAGGACGGTGCAGCGAGGCGTCAACGGCAGAGCTTATCATACATGGCACTGGTGTAGAAAAGTTGAGCTGCATCCGGCTGTGTGGACGAGCAATCGCCAACACGTGTACAGGCACCACTGCCCTGTGTATACTTCCTTACCGGAAGTTACAATTAAGGTTGAACATGTTGCTTTCCTCCCCTGTCACCCCAACCGTTGCTGCTGCTGTGTCTCTTGCCCCTCCATCGAACACAGCAGCCCTCACCTCAGCACAAAACCTAACAAACTGTCATCCCGCAGCCCTCACCTCATCAATCAGCACAAACACGAGTGCATCGCCGTCCTCCACCAGCTCATGGATGCGCGCAAACAAGCGCCCCACCAGCTTGCCGCTCTCTGGGGGCACACGCAGCGGCAGCAGCACAGGCATACACGGCAGTTTAATTGCCTCTCTGAAGGGTGCGAAAGTATGGGCCGCATCAGGATGGGCCTACCAATCTGTGCCCTGTAGCATGCAAAGTAATCCATCGATTCATTCATTGAATGGCAGACGCTTGAGACCCACCTGAGAAGTACTTGCTGAACAGGGAGTGTGCGTTGACCTCTACCAGGGAGCAGCCTGCTGGGTAGCTGCGGGGACACATAACAGGCAGGGGCAGCAGGGGGAGGGATCAGGCCAGGCAAAGTCAGAGAAGAAAACCAGGGCATAGCATGTTGGGTAGCTGTGTGGCAACGGCAAAGCAGGGCAGGCAGGAAGCAGGATAAGGCCACCATAGCACGCTGGGTAGCTGCGGGGGCATGGCCAGGCAGGGCATGCACAGGGGTCAGCAGCGGAGCATATGCCAGGCAGGGCAGGATCAGGGGTTGGGGAGTGATCACACGCCAGGCAGGGGTAGGCGCAAGCCAGAGCGAGGTTAAGGCAGCAAATTTGGAAGCAGCCCGCTGGGTAGCTGCGGGGGCATGGCCAGGCAGGGGCTGCAGGGGGCAGGATCAGGCCAGGACGAAGACAGGGCAGATAATCAGGACGTTGCATGCTGGGTAGCTGCGGGGGTATGGCACAGCGGGGCAGGATNGGATCAGGTCAAAGTGTGAACGCGGGGTAGCTTCGGGGGCACGACCAGGCAGGGCAGGCCAGAGTGATGTCAAGGGGGCGCAGTATGCAGGGTAGCTGCGGGGGCACGCCACGCAGGACAGGCGGGGCAGGATCAGGGCTTGCCAGGGCGAGAGAGGGGGTGGAAGAGGCTCAGCTCAGCAAAGTCAGAATGCACCCTGGGAAAGCAGGCTGGTCCAGTGAGAGCATATGTATCAGACATATCACTATGTATGATCGATTCCCAGGGCAGCATCAGGGGAACAGCTTGCTATGACTCAAGAATCACACCCACCTGCAAGAAATGCCGTACAAGTTTACAATGATGGCATGGCGAGGCACATGGTTGTGCTTGTCATTGCAACCTGCTGCCTCATGCCCGTCACGAATCACAACCCCTGTTGCATCTGTCTTGACCCTGGTCGCACCTGCTGCCAAACTTGATGGACAGCTTCTGAGCAAGCGCCTTGCAGAGGCTGTGGTCAGGGGGCAGATGCACAGGGGGCCAGTCAAGCGCAGGACAAAAGGCGGTGGGGGAAACTTCCCGTGTTTCACCCTCTGTTCTAGTTTCACCCTCTGTTCCAGTTTCACCCTCTGTTCTAGTTTCACCCTCTGTTCCAGTTTCACCCTCTGTTCCAGTTTCACCCTCTGTTCCAG
>JAWZTI010000859.1:0-19643 GCA_039880955.1 Chlamydomonas urium
AAAGGCAGGGAGTAGGCGGTGGAGGGGGACAGACTGGGAGCCTTTGACCAGCTGAGGGATAAGGGGAGAGGGCATTGAGGGCAATCAGCACAGGCAGCGAGACGGGCAGAGAGTGAAGCAAGCAACATGACTGGCTGCACTCTTAAACATCGCATACCTCACGCTTGCGCAAGGTGGTGGTGTCCTCTTGCCCCTTACTCTGCCCCCCCTAACCTGCTTGCAACCCGTTTTCAACCCCCACAACCACCTTGCCCTCTCACCTCCCCTCTTGTGAGTATGCTGGTGTAGGCCCAGGCCACCAGGCTCTCTCTCGTGGGCAGTCCCGCCACTGTGTGCTTTGCCAGGTACAGCTCAAACACTAACATCATGGTGGCAGTCAGACGCAGACCTTTGAGAACTAGGGTCTCGTTCCACACACAGCTCTGATAGGGGACGAATGGGAGGAGGGAGGCAGGGAGGTGGTGTGGGGATGGCTTAAACACCAACATGATGGTGGCAAGGGCATTGCAGCAGATGCAGGAGAAATAGGAAAATAGAACAGGCAGAGTGGAAGTATTGCTGGCGTACCAAGTCAGGCAACCTGCACAGCACACGGGCATTGCCTGATACAGGCAACAACGTCCTGTCTCTCTCATCATCAAGTACAACTTCCACACACACCCGTGGGGCTAAGGCCTTGCAACCACCATCAACCGCTCCCCCTCCCCCTCCCTCCGCAGTCCTCCCTCTCCCCCAACTCCACATACCCCAACTCGCCAGTCCCTTATCCCTGTCGCAAGGGGCTGCTGCCTTGCACTTGGAGCGCCCACCATCAACCACCCCATCCCCAACCCGTGCCCAACCCCTCTTCCTCCACCCTTCTTCGCCCCAAACACTCACCAGGCCCTTGTCCCCTGACTCGAGGGGCTGCAGCCTTGCACTTGAAGCGCCAACCACCAGACCAGGTCCCGCAGACAGGGGCTGGAAGCCGTCATACAGCACCGCCCTCACCCTGTAGGTGCCCCTCTTTTCACAGGGGCCTGCAGAGTGAAGGTACACGTTCAGGACATCCGCGTACATCACAACCCGGTCCCCGGCCCCTCTGCCCCCAGGCCCAACCTCCCCTGCACTAGGTCTGACTGCCAGGCGCTCCACCTCATCGCCCCCCACCTCACTCCCAAGCTCGCTGTCATCCTCACTCTCCGCTTCCCCCTCCCTTCCCCCGTCCCTGCCCCTTTCCGTTAGCCCCGGAGGGGGGTGACCAGGGGCATCATCACTCTCCACATTAGTCATGACAACGTCGTGCTCAGGAGTGTGGACGGGGTTCACACCCGGCAGGCTTGGGCCCAGACCTGCACAGTCGAGAGGCACAGCACCAGCAGGCAACTGCTGACACTCTGGTGCAATCAACCTATGTGCTCCTGAGTGCACAGTCCCATGCACCTGCACCAGTATGGGACCTGCGTCAGCACCTGCGCCAGCACTGATGCGCCGCATGCTGACCACACCGCACCTGCCCCCACCCCTGAAGCCCCCCAATAACATCTGCGTCACTGTAACTGCTGTGCCTCTCCCCCACAGTCCAGCCCCTTCCCGACCCCATCTCGCACAATCAACCACGTGCCCAGGCCGCTAGTTTGTCCAGCATCTGCATAATCTGCAACTCCCCCTCTCCCTTTCTAAGCCCCAAATCTTCACACCTCTTACTTGCCCTGCCCCTCTTCCACCCACCTGCACTGCGCCTCTGCTTATCCAGCGTCTGCCTCATTTGCTGCAGCCTTGCGCGTCCCTTTCCCAGGCCAACCCCTCCTCAGTCCTGCACCTCGTCCCCCCACTCCACCCACCTGCGCTGCCCCTGAGCTTGTCCAGCGTCTGCCTTATCTGCTGCAGCTCCGCCTCCCCCCTTGCCCTCTCAATCTGCATCTTGAGAAGCGCCATCTCCTTCTGATACGCCTGGTGGGCATGCCTCACTTCAGGGTCCTGATGCAGCTCACTGGGTAAACCTGAGGGGTGAGGAAGGGGGAAGAAAGGGGAAGGGGAAGAGGTGTTGAGGGGCGGAGGGGTTGAGGGCGGGGTTGAGGGAGGTGAGGGTTTAGGGGGAGAGGGGATGAGGAGGAAAGGAAGGGGGTAGGGGGCAGAGACCATAAGCTGAACAAAGGCAAGATGTGGGCATGAGGGCAGTTGCATTCCCTTAAAACGATCATCGGCGGAGCCCACATAAGAGGGACCCTGTGCAGCCAAGTGGGCGGAGGTCTGCAGAGAAGCAGGAGGGAGGGGAGGGGCAAAGCAAGAGAGGTACATCCAGAAGGTGGCTTCTCATTATGAAGCGCTCCCGAATGGTCGCAATTGATATGCGCAACACCTCATCAGCTGCTGAGCACCACCCCATGGGCCAGCTGCTGGCTGCTGGCCAGGTGCTGGCCAGCTGCTTGAGTTAAAAGGTGTGAAAGGTCTCTTATGTCCCTTGAGGGTGACCCGTGGACTGCACAAAAGCACTGCTGAGAGCGCGGCAATGGCGCCTGCTGGACGCACGCCTCACCTGTCTGGCTGGTTTGTGTTAGGGGCGCAGGCTGCTGGGGGGGAGGGGGCTGGGGTGGGTACATGTAGGGCGGGGGCATCATGATGACCTGAGGCTGCTGCACCTGCTGCTGCTGCATCTGCTGTTGCTGTTGTTGCGCCGCCAGCTGTTGTTGCACCATCAGCTGCTGCTGTTGCTGCTGCTGCATCTGTTGTTCGATCGCAGACTGAAGCGCCTGCAGCCACCAAGGGAGGTTGAAGAGCAGTCATCAACAACGCTGAGCAGTAGGGAACACAATGAACAACTGTGCTTCAACTGCTTAATGTACTGCTGCGTGCGGAAACGTGTGTCTACGCAGTTGGCTGAGTCTTGCTGGTTCCCAACCTTGACAATGTAGCATGCTGCATGTGCTGTGCTTCACCTGCATCTGACTCATGATGTGGTTTGCCTCAACCCCTTGCATCTGCAGCAACATATCCCTCGGTGCATGCATGCTGTGCTTGCCTTACCGGCCCCCATTCACCTGCACGTGCTGCTTCAGCTGCTCAATGGATGGGTCCACCGCTGCAGTGGCTGCAGGGCCGACAGACCTGGTACACAGCGAAGGGGCAAGGGGCAGCAGCGCCAACGCAGTGAGGGTGCGCACTAGCGAAGCACACACGGCATAAGAATTTGAAGGCTTGAACGACACCCTTGCCACCCCTGGGACAAGGGGCAGCACCTCGTGACGCGCCCCCCTGAGCAGCGTGACCGCCTGCACTGCCTACCCCTGACCTGCCAGCACCTTGGAACGTAGCCCATCTTGGCTGCGCCACCTAGCTGCCCTGCCTCAGCCAACTCCACCACCCCTCACCTTGCCTCCGAGTAGTCTGTTGCACTGAGTGCCTGCTCCCCCTGCCCCCTCCTCCAGCTGTGCCTGGCCTCGGGCTCGTAGGAGATGAGGGAGGTGGGGGCGGCACCGCTGTCAAACTGCACCTGAGGAGGACAGGGGTCCAAGGAGGGGAGGCAAGCATGAGCTCAAGGGACAGCAAGTGAAAAAGTAAAGGGTGCAGGAAGCTGGAGGAGACGGAGGGGATGAACACAGAAAGTAGCAGCACTGTCAGTAGTGCTCCTGAGGCAAGCACCCGGTGAAGGGACAGTGCCTGTGGGGTGACGTTGGTTGTCTTGCAAGGCCAGGGGGGTTCAAAGCACGGCATGAGGGAAGTACCTATGAAAAGGAGGAGGTACAGTGAGTGGTCTTATTTGCTGGGTGTCAGCAGGGAGAGCAGTGGTGAAGATACCACTGCCCCGAATCACACTTGAAACGAGGCTGGGTAGCGTTGAGGGATAGTCGGCGTCCATGGACTGCCGCAGAGCTCAGGGTGTAGTATGCCCGCATGAGAGGGACGGTCAGCTCAATCTACTGCCCAAGGCTGCAGCATCGCCACTTGCGTATCCTTCACCCAGCAGGTGTTGCACACGCATACGATGGCGTGCAGACACATACACAGCTGCAAGCCGCTCCACAAACACTGGAAGCATGGGCAAAAGCATGGACACAAGCATGAAGGCATGCACTGACCCAAGCACGGACTCTAGCCCTCGCAGTCCCCTCCAGGACTGTTGAACACACACAACTATGACACACTACTTCCACAGAAACACGCTGAGAAACGTGCTTGGACACAAGCATGGACGCAAGCAAGGACACAAACGCTCGCAGTGCCCTCCAGGACTGCAAACACACACCACAAAAACCAGTCCATGGACACATGAATGGAAGCAAGCATGCATGTAAGCAAGCATGCAAAAATCCAGTCGCAGCTCATACAGCCCTCACTCACCTGGGAGTTCCTGCGTGGGCGGTGTCCTGTGTCGTTGGGGTCAGGACCGCCCGCTGCTCCATGTGCCCCTGCACCTCCATGGCCTGACACTGCTGTTGCCCCTGCCCCCGCTGCTGCACCTGAACGGCGGCCTGAGCTGCGGCCCCCTTCTGCAGCCGAGGTGGGGGCGGCAGAGTGGGGCAGGTAGGGTGGAGGAGGGGGCGAGACACTGGATGCAGTGCCCCGAGCCCCTGAGCCACGGCTGGCTCCTGCTCCTCCCACAGCTCCCACACTGCTGAGAAGGCCCTGGCCAGGTACGCCGGCGCCATATGCTGAGTCACCCTGCCATTCCTGCCCCTGCCCCTGCCCCTGCCCCTGCCCCTGCCCCTGCTGTTGGGGCGGTTTAGCCTCGCCTCCCTGAGCCCCTGCCCCCGACAGGCCTCCTGCCCGCCACGGCCCTCCCCCTTCCCCTGTTGCCGCTGCCCCCTGCCCCTGTCCCCTGAGCTCCTGCATCTCCTGAGCCACACGCCGAGCAAAGGACTGAGCCTCTCTCAGGCTCTTGTTCTACAAGAAGCAGGTGGGGATGAAGAGAAGGGAAGTTTAGGGCAGGGGGAGTAAGCAGTTAGTCATTGCGATCACTGCAGGCAAGTGTGGCAAGAGGAGGAGCAAGGTACGGGGGAGGGGGGGGGTGAAAGTGGATGGGAAGGCACAGAGGAATGCTTGCTTTCGTGTTCCTAGTAGGGCCTCTGGTGCCGCCTGTGTTCACAGGCAGCATCTCAGGTTTGCATCAAATTGAAACACGCGTGTGCCTTTCAACCCCCAGCGCCTTCAAGAATGCCTCCCATCCCACTTGCCGCCTCAAAACCTTCTCAGAACTTTTCATACACCCAGTAATAAGTTATAAGACCATGCAGCCTGTGCTTCCGGCACATTTCTTCCTACCTGCTTCAGGGCCTCCACCAGCGCCTCTGACGCTGCCTGCTCCTGTTGCAGCTGCTGCACCAACTGGGCGCGCTGCCTCATGCGCTCCAGCCTGTCGCCCTCACGATCATCCGCCTCCACCTGAACCACAACAGGGGTCAGCAGCACTAACTGGCAGGGGCGACAGGTCTGGATACGCTGCCCCACATGCGCTCCTGCCTGTCGCGTTAGGACCTGTGTGTGCCTCCTTCTTGCAAGCCCCTGTCTGATCCCCTTGATGTTCACCTGCCCCACCTCAGCAAACAGCATGACGAGATTTGCGCCAGGCATCCCATGCAAGGGTTCAGGGCGAGGTCCGTCCCTTCAGACCCTCCTCTCCCAATGCACCCACATGCCCAACATCGTCATCTCTGTCCATCCACATCCGCGTCCCCGCCACTGTGCCTGTACCGCAACACACACGTCCCCTCCTCTCCCCTCGCCCTTGTTACTGCCTTGCCTACCCACATGGGCCGTTCCCGACTATGTTCCACTCCATCCTGAAGCACACTCCCCTTCTCCTCCCCCCCCACGCTTGTTAACTACCTTGCCTAACCACATGGCCTGGTTCTGCAGGATGGACTGCCTGTCGCGCGCTAGGCCCCGCATCCGCTCATTGTACTCGTTCAACAGCTGCTGCACACGCTCTGCAGAAGCAGACAGACAGGAGGGGACAACACAGGGGCGCAGGACAGGGCATGTATCCAATATTTCGGGGAACCCACCACTCATGCTAGCGTAGTGTGTTTCACAGTCCAGGGGGGCACCGTGAGGGTGCACACTGCCATTTCAAGGCGCGCGAGAGCAGCCCACCTTCTTTGTTGTGGAGCGGTGTCAATGGCAAGTCGTGCGCCTGCGTCTGTCGACGTCTAGTACCTAGCTTGGCAACATCAGATTCATCTTTACCACCACCGCCGCCGCCGCCGCCGCTGCCACCAGCTGATGTCTTGCCCCTGTCCCTGCTGCCACCACTCCCTGCGCTCCCCTTGCCCTGCCTGTCCCTCCCAGGGCCGCCTGGTGCCTCTGCCTTGCCCTGCCTTGCTGCTGTGCCGCTGCCGGGCCCTGGGCCTGCCTCTGTGCCTGAGCCAAGCCGCTCAGCAGCACTTGACTCGGAATCATGGCGCTCCGACCCTTGCTCATCCTGCTCTGGCTGCGGCTGCTGCTGCTCTGACTGCTGCTGCTGCTGCTGCTGCTGCCGCTGTTGCTGCTGCTGCATGTCACCTGGTGAAGCACCTGTCCGTGCCATGCAGGTGGGCAGGAAAAGGGTTGGTCAACAATACCTGGGGCCCCATGTACCGAGCGCATTCATGCTGCTCACCTCGCACGGCGCGCGCCCTTTGCTGCTTGTCCGCCATCAGCTGCAACAGCTGAGTCCGCGCGCGTCAGGCCGTGCCAGCACCTGCCGACATGCTATCGCGATGCTCGCCCAGCAGGTGACACCGTTCCTGTCCAATGTTGCTTACCCGGGATCGCACAGTGCAAAACTGTTGCGACCCCTCGAAGGTGTGGGGGCAAATCCCCTGTGCAGTTTTTGGAACGCTTGAGCATGCACAAGCCACGCACAGTGCACGTTTCTCTTTGTTCTTCCTTTCACACAGACAGTATACCTCAAGCAGCCCTTGCTTTCACTTCAGCAGTCAGCAACATGGTCATCACCATCCGTGCTGCCATAGCTGTAGAGTGAATTCCCCGAAACCGGAGGCACAGCCAAAAGTGCCTGCTGATGCTTCCTACTGCCTAGAAGGCAGTGCCCAAAAGGCGGCCTAAGTTGCCTGGACGACTGCACCAGACCCAGGGAACATGGCTTTGGCAGCTGCCTGCATCTCGCGGTCCAGGATGTTGAAGATGAGCGAGGGGATGCGGTGGTGTCAAACTTGAAGTGAAGGGTTGCAGCAATGGCGTTGGCATTCAAGCCATTGATGCTGGCCTCCTCTCCCAGGGTGAGTGGGCAGGTGTAACGGACGTCGTTGGAGTCTGTGTAGGCATGCACCGCGTTGCCAACCACCTTTTTGGCCAGCGCAACGTTGCTGGACAAGGCGTTGCACAGACTGTACCGTACCCAGAAGGTCCAGTCAGGGCGCTGCTGGCGGCCCAAGGGAGGGATGGCCTTACCCATCTCGTGAATCTTATCAATCCACTTGCCCTTCAGCTGGGGGTCATTCAGCTCGTCACCAATGACCTGTATGATGTGCATTTGTTAGCAAGTTGAAACAGGTGGCCGGGTACCAAGTCGTTAGTGCACTGAACCTATAGTTGGTGCAGGCCGCGGCGCCCAAGCTCTATCATGGTAAGCAGGGGCAGGCATTAATATTGGACTCACCCTCAGCACGTCCGCGCACTCACGTCGCGAGCCGGGCATGCACTCGAGTACATGCCCGGCGACATGTCCAGAAAGGCGCGACGTGCGCCATACTGCACAAGTGCATACACTGGACTCATTAGCTACACCGCACGCTTGTGAGTTGCCATTGCAGCTGCGGCTGCGTTGCTGGTGCTGTGCCAAGAACCAATTCTTACCCAGTTCACAAGTTTCCATGGTGAGGTCAGGCGGAATCTGCAAAGGCATCTGCATCACCGTTTCTAAAGTGTACTTGCTATTACAGCCCGGGATTATGGGACGCAAGCCAGTTGGAAGGTGCAGCGCTCATTTGCTACTCACCGGCACAGCGCTCCCAGTGCTCCCAGTGGGCGCAGGCACAGGCACAGCCCTGGGTCTGGGCGTGGGCGCGACCGGGACCTGCAAAGACGTGGATGTACCACATTCAGTTGCATGCCAGCCAGCATCGACAAGGCCTTGCATCCGTAGGGCTTGCATGCGAACTGGGAAAGCAAGCCCCCACAATTTATGGCTGGTCTCGCTGGCCTCAAGGACCATGCTTACCGGCTGTGCGGGCACAAGCGCGGGGGGGGCGCAGCAGACGTGGGGCCTGTGGGGTCTGCAAGGACGTAAGCAGCGTCACGCACCACCAACGACAGGCTGTGTCTTGCAAGCGATAGTGCAGTGCTGGCAGGGTAGATGCAGGGTGCCTGTTTGCGCCTGCTGGCCATGGCTCACCTCCCTGGCCCTCTTGACAGCGATGGCGCCCAGCTCGCTCCCCTCCCGAATCTGCGAGCATAGTGTGCAGGGAGGCTAGGGAGGCGGCGGCAGCTGCTTTGCCGACTAGCGGCACACAGCATGCCAAGCAGACTCCCGGCCCAGGTTGGCCTGCGTTCCCATTCTCGCCTGAGACCCAGGCCAGCTTGCGACACGGTACACAGACAAGGCTGCAGCTGCACTGACCATGCTGTAGCAGGAAAGCAAGATAACACTGCTTGCTGCCTGCTGTCGGGCCTCACCTTCGCCTCCTCGCTGGAGGCCTTTGAGGGAGACGGGCCGGGCCTGTTGTTCTCCATGGCCCTCTCGCAGGCTGTACAGGCCATGACCAGCGCACGTAGGTCTTCATACCCCAACACCTTGTACAGCGGCACACAGCTGGCGGCATCCCAGTAGCCGTTATCGTCAACCTGCACAGGCGGTGTTGCAGGGTACGCAACAACCTTAGCGGCGCACATCGCCATGGTGCAGTGCCTGGCTGTGCACCAGCGCGGGCGCGGCGCGGCGCACCACACACACCAAGTACTGAAACAACAGAAACTCTGCAGGCAGGGTACCCGGTACGCCGGTGACGTCCGCCGACTTCAAGCACTCCGCACGCAGGACTTTTGAGAGCGCAACATCTTCGTGTCGCGTTGATCGTGTGCACAAGGTGTTTGGTTCAAACGCGCCAGCTGCAGCTGGTGAGCGTGAGATGTGTGGGTGGGTGGACATGGTTTTAGACAAGGCCAGCAGAAGCTGCAAGATTGCAGCAAGCACCACTTCTTGGCGTTTTGCTGAATTTTAGCCCACGCCACACCGCAGAAAGAAAGAAAGAACTACGCCCGTGGGCGTGAGTAAAGGAAGAAGCGTAGTCTGGGTTGAGGGTTTAAATACCGCATTAACATACGCGGCGCAAAATGTGCTCAGCAAGCGTCGCTGGCACGTCGCAACCTCAGCTTGCAGACTAGGCAGGCCTGCTGCTGGCTTGATTGGCTCGGCCCAGGCTTTTCGTGCACGTGGGCTGCGTGGATTGAACATACTGTAACAAAGCGGCATTGCTATCGTGGGTGGACAGTGCTCCAGCCAAGGCACTGCATCGCCTGGCTAACTCGATATTTCTTACTACGGATGACAACGTCCCTCTCCATGGCCACTGACGGCCCAGCCACATTTGTATTCCCCTCTTTCCCTGCCTGCTATACCTGCCCACTCACTTCCTATACCTCCCATCTCCTTCCCTTGCTACCCTCGCAGTGTGGCTCACTCACCGCCCATTCCCTGACATTCCCTTCCCTATCCTAAAAGCAAGTTCTCTGCTTACTCTGCACCTGCCCCTCTCTTCTCAGGGAATGGGTTGTCCACAACATTACCACCAGCACCATGCCCTCACTTCTCACTTCTATCACTCCCCTTCCTCGCGCTGTACCCGCTCCCTTACCTGCACACCCGTAGTAGTCGCTGCAAACAGCACAAGGGCCTTGTATCTGACGGGTCTCACAGCACATCGATCGTCGTGGCCAGATTGTTGCCATGGCGGTTAGCCAGCAACAACACGAAAAGTTTCACGTCACCTGCTGTTCTGCTCTACCTGCAGGTATAACACCTGTGCACGAAAAGATGCAGGCAGGGAGTGCCGGCATGGGGGGCAAAGTCACATCAAGAGATTGAGTGGCTAGCTGCAGGCGCAAACAGCAAGTGCACTGTTGCAGCAAGCAAAGTGACAACAGGCATGAGGCAAGGGGCATGAACATTGTGGGCGAGCAGGGCAGGCACGGCCATAGACCAAGCCATGGACCAAGATTGTTGTCGGATCTTTTCCAGGGGTGCAAGGAAGAGTATTTAGCCTACCCCTGGCCTGTTGGGGTCCACGAGCTGCAAATGCGCTGAGCATGCTGCTTACACACCAACAGCATCATCTTGAGCAGAAGACCAGGGGTCCAGGCAGGGAACAGGCAAAGGATGGCAGGATGAGAGGCGGGCTCAAGGGGATGGGAACCAGAAAGGACCTTGGGTGCATGCACTGATGGGATTGCAGGAGGTTGGCGTAGGTAGGCCATTTTACAGTCCCAAGGGCGCTGCAAGGCACGAAGGCGGGACATCGGAACGAGCTGAGCCTTCCCAGTGCATACCTGCTGCGCCACGCCGGTCCAGCGCTGCATGCATGGCTGGTCGGCATGACGTCAGGAGGATGCATGCCGCAGGTTGCATGGTGGCCCCCGATTCTGTGGTGGCAGGTAAGATATCAGGTCGGTGTTGCGCAGTCCAGCCATAGGAGAGCCGTGCAAGGCCTGATTGATGCGACATGCACGATTGTGCTGGCTTGTGGTTCTGCTGCCGGCGCTGCGCCCTTCGAAACGGGTGCGCCTGATCATGTCGCGGCGGGCTTTGCCCTGGTCCCCTGAAAAGCTGGTTTCATTGCACCCCAACCCAGGCTCTCCCTACGCGATCGCGACAAACCCGCCTGCACCATGTCGATGCTGAAGATGCCCTCCGCCACAGGCATGGCCTCCGGCCGCACGGCCAGGAGCGTCGCCGCTCCCAGGGTGCCCTGCGTGCCCAGCAGCGTGCCTCGCTCCCAGCAGCAGCCCTTCCAGGTGCACACCTCGCACACAGCTCACATGGCAGCCATGCAGCGTGCTTATCAGGGCGCTAGTCATGGAGCGCTGTGTGGTCTCACTGCATCCCATGCACCTCTACCCGCGCTGCGCAGGCCGCCCGCGTGCACCAGCGCCTGTCCGCTCGTGGTGCGTGGGCATGCAGTGTCGCGCGCACCTTTGGGGTTTGCTGCAGGCACAAGGTTGTGATGCATGCCGGATCGCCTGAAAGCAACCCCCTCAGGCCGATTGAGCACGCAGTGAGGATTGACGCTGTGTGTCTGGTAATGCTGCCGCAGTGAACGCAGCTGCCACTGCCGCGCCTCCTGCTACCGGCACCGCGAACAAGCTGGAGGGTGAGCACCCGATGGGTTCACCTGCGTTGCTGGGGGTTCGCCTTGCCCTGGTGCTCGGTGCTGCTCTGCGCATGTAATAGCGAGCGCCATGCACAACGCAGGCGCATCAGCAGACCCGCTGCACTTTTCCCTCGACATGCATGACCTCACCTAAGTGAATTCCCCCCTTCCCAAGGAACAACTTCCCTGCCCTTCTCCATGGCCTCATGCCCATGCCCACGCGCCCTCCGCTCATGCTGCACGCAGGTGCCGCCCGCCCTGTGTTCCCCTTCACCGCGATCGTCGGCCAGGAGGAGATGAAGCTGGCCCTCATCCTGAATGTCATCGACCCCAAGATCGGTGGCGTCATGGTCATGGGTGACCGTGGTACCGGCAAGTCCACCACCATCCGTGCCCTGGCTGATCTGCTGCCCGAGATGAAGGTGAGCGACATGCGGCTGTGGAAGGGGTTGCGGAGGAAGTAGATGAAAGCCCCGGGCCATGACGCAAGCACAGTGGGTTGACATGAGAGGCTTGCTGCCTGCCGGTTGGCCACCTGCAGCTTTTCTTTGGGAATAAGCCCTCTGTGCTGACCCCGCGACACCTGTCCCCGCCGCCCAGGTTGTGGCAAAGGACCCCTTCAACAGCGACCCCGAGGACCCCGAGCTCATGTCCTCCGAGGTAAGGCGGCTTTTCGACTACTTTGCTGTTAAGCTATGACGCTGGGTGGTCGCCATTGTCTTTCGATTGTGTGAGGTTTCAAGCATACGGGCCCCTGTCTTCTGTTGAAAGCGGACAGCTGCGCAGATAGAGAGGTGTCGCTTGTGACAGCCATGCAAGGTGCTGTCAGGCACGGGCTGTAGGTTTTTATGGCATGTTGTGCACAACCATCACATTTGCCTCTTAAAGAGGTTCGTGGTGTGTGGCGCGAAGAATGTGTATACACTGGTACACCACCTGGTGTACATGGAACTGCAGGACAGGCACACGCCTTTTGCAGTCGGTCGGATCCTGTTGCTACAAACCCAGCCAACATTCAGCAGAAGATGCACCTACCGCACTACTCAACACTCGGGTCTTGTCCTGTCCTGCTTGCAGGTGCGAGAGAAGCTGAAGGCTGGCCAGCAGCTGCCTGTGGGCAACATGAAGATCCCCATGATCGACCTGCCCCTGGGTGCCACTGAGGACCGTGTGTGCGGTACGATCGACATTGAGAAGGCGCTGACGGAGGGTGAGTCAGGAGGGGGGGCCAGGTGCTAGGGTGAGTCACGGCAGAGTCCCGGGCGTTGGGGTAGTGGTTCAGCATGGCATGCTTGGAAGCAACAGTGCTCCTCTAGCTGACCAGTGCATAAGCTTTGTAAAGCGCCAGGACCAGGGTTTGCCAGAAGGGCAGATCTGACCACGCGCCATGACATCCTGAAGGCTTGAAGAGGGCTGCCTGCAGCTCGCTCCACTTGCACAAGCCTACTCATCTCTGCCAGTCCAGCTATCTCTGTACCTGTCGGTTCTCCTCACACACCATCTTCCTGGCCCGCACTTCCACATTTTCAGGTGTCAAGGCCTTTGAGCCCGGGCTGCTGGCCAAGGCCAACCGTGGCATCCTGTATGTGGATGAGGTCAACCTGCTGGATGACCACCTGGTCGACGTGCTGCTGGACTCTGCCGCCTCGGGTAGGTGGCTGCAAGGAGAGGACTCGGTGTGGGTGATCTGTGGGGGCGGGCGACAAAAAGTCGGACCATGGTTTTGTTTTGTGCCTGCTGGATGACCACCTGTTCGACGTGCTGCTGGTGTTTGCTGCTCCCTCCGGTATGTTTCTGTCAAGCAAGGACTAGGTGTGGGTGATTTGTGGGCAGTGCGTCATGAAGCAAGATATGGCTTATAGTGCGGACTCAAATTGAACCTGATGGGTTATTACCTGGTCAACATGCCCCTAGACTCTGCCACCTCAGGTAGGTGGCCTCCATGAGAGGACTGGTCTTATCTGACCTATGCTAGGCATGGTGATGCACAGGGGAGCGCCAGGGAAGGGTGTGTTTCGTGTGCCTGCTGGTGCACTGCTGCTTTCTCTGCTGCCTGTGCTGAGCTATCCCCTGACCCTGGTCCCTCCCCTTTGCCCCTCACCTCAGGCTGGAACACCGTTGAGCGTGAGGGTATCTCCATCAGCCACCCCGCCCGCTTCATCCTGGTCGGCTCTGGTAACCCCGAGGAGGGTGAGCTGCGCCCCCAGCTGCTGGACCGCTTTGGCATGCACGCCCAGGTGGGGGCAAAGTGAAGGGGCAGGCAGGGGGCCGGCAGGAAGTAAGGGTGTAAGAGGCTTGCGCACGCAGCTTCCCTCAACCTCAGCGAGGCTTTGCTGGGCCTGTATCTACTGCAACAGCTTTTTAGCATGTAAACACAGTGATACTCAATGCAGCATGTGCACAGGCGACGCCAAGGGCGCCTTACTGCGCATCCAGACAGCCAAGTGGCTTTCCCTCCACGCAGCTCACATACCGCCCACCCTGTGCTGCCCCGCCCTCAGATCGGCACCGTCAAGGACCCCAAGCTGCGTGTGCAGATTGTGTCCCAGCGCCAGGTGTTCGACGAGAACCCCGCCGCCTTCCGCGCCAAGTACGACCAGCAGCAGAACGCGCTGACGGCACGCATCGTGGAGGCGCAAAAGCTGCTCAAGCAGTCAGGTGAGGGCAGCAGCTGCCCGGGGAAGTGGAGGCAGCTAGCAGAGGTGATTGAGGAATGGCCTGTTGGATCAGCCATGAAGGTGCAGTGACTGCTTGTTGGAGGGGTAGACTGGGGGCTGTGTGCAGACGCGCCTGATGCAGATGGCACAGCCAGTGGCACTGCGCAACGCTCTCCCAGATCTGCCCCTTGACATCCTTCGCCCTGCGCTCTCCCCCACTGCCCCTCCAAGACGTGCCCTACGACTTCCGTGTCAAGATCTCCCAGATCTGCTCTGACCTGAACGTGGATGGCATCCGCGGTGACATTGTGACCAACCGTGCCGCCAAGGCCATCGCCGCCTTTGAGGGCCGCGCTGACGTTACCCCCGAGGACATCTACCGCGTCATCCCCCTGTGCTTGAGGTGAGGGTTGGGTGCAGGGAGGGGCGCACAGCAAGCAGCATCAACAGGGAGGAAACCGACGGGATGTCCAGCACTGCGGCGTTCCTCTTGATACTTGGTTCACACTGTCCCTTGATAACTGAACTGCACAAGCAACCTTCAGCACTGCGTTCAATTAGCTTGCCTCTCAAACAATGTTGGAACCCAGTGTCACTCCGCGTGTTGCTGCTGCTCACACTGCCTCGTGCCTGCGCTCCCTCACTGTCCCCTTAGACATCGTCTGCGCAAGGATCCCCTGGCGCAAATCGACGACGGTGAGCGCGTGCGCGAGGTGTTCAAGAAGGTGTTCGACATGGAATAAGCGGCCTGATCGTCCACACCTCCCACACCTCCACACACGCCACACCCTCCCAGCCTGGTTCACGGTTGGGAGGGCCCTGTGCAAGAGAGGGGCTCTGCCTCTGTAAACACACAGGCTGTGGTCCTGAACTAGTTGTTTGTTGCTACCAGCAATACACGCAGACTGCATGCCCACGCAAACCGATGCATTCACGTTTTTTGTTTGCTCGACCCTTTGACGTCTTGACGCCCTTGCTACACACAGACTCATTAGACCAATTGTGACATATCTGTTACGCCCATTACAATGCCGACATTAGCCTTCCTGCACTGCCAGAGGAATGGCATGAGCTGGAGGATGCCATCAGGAAGGCAGCGGCGATGGCGGATGAGGCGGGAGGGCAGGAGCTAGGTACCAGGATGATCAGGCAGGCCACGGAAGGGGAGCGCAAACGCGGGGACAGGCCAACTAACGATTGGTGCTACCGGGAGTGCGATGATGCTGGGAAGGCCGGCGTGGCAACAGTGGGTGTGCATGGGAGTGGCTCAGTGCAAGCTGGATCGTCACAGAGGGCCTTGCACTTGCTCTCCAGGTGTTGCAGCTGCTTGAGCATGGAAGTTAATGTGAGCAAGACTGTGAGGATGGCGCTCAACCCTAGGTTCCACCGCGGGCTAGCAGTGAATTGGAGTTACAATGCTCAGCAGGTGGAGATGGTGGATTCTTTCAAGTACTTGGGCACCGTGATTGAGGCAAGGGGTTGGGTGGGCAAGGCATAGGTCAGAAACTAAGTGTTTGCCCGTCGAGCGCTTTATGGAGTGTTGAGGAAGGTGGGAGTAGTTGGTATGGATAGTGTGGACATGAAGTTGTACCCGGGATGCCTGTTGCAAGCTTTGGTGACACCGTTGCTCGACTTTGGGGCTGCGGTGTGGGGAATGGAAAGGGTGCAGACAAGGAGTGCCTTTCAGGGGATTGAAACGATGCAGTTGAAGTTTCTGAAGGACTGTGTGGGCATTAGGCGTTCGACTGCTAAAGCGGTCGTGTACAGGGAGATGAGGATGTGCTCTGTGTGGGCAGGGTGGACGAGAAGAGTTGCTGGTCTGTGGAATAAAGTGGTGCGTTGTGACCCGTCTGACATGGCAAGGTTTGCAGTGGCAGAGAGCTGCAGCATGGCAGAGGGGGGGGCAGAGGGGGTTCGGCAGCGCAGCTCAGCGACAGCATCCAGCGCGTCGCTGCTGGCCTGGGCAAGGAGTGGCAGTTGGACCAGCAGGGCCTGGCGGCGCCGCCGGCCGTGCCGGCAGTGCCGGCAGTGCCGGCGAGCCTTGTGCAGGGCGGAACAGAGGAATGGTGGCGGCTGAGCCTTGGCTGTGCTGCCAGTTGGCTCATGGCCACTGACTGGGTGGCGTTGCCGGTGAGACAGGTGCCAGAGCGGGAAATCGGATGGCATCAAGGGGCTCGTGCACCATCGGTGGTTCGGGGTTAACTGGGGGGAATGTGGTGGTGAAGCGTACGCGCTTTTGGCAAGTTCTAAGGGATCAAAGGGCGGTCAAGTTGCTTGCGCAGCTTTGGATGGGGTCCCACAGCCTGGCTATTGAGACAGGCCGATGGATAAGGCCACAGAGAGTCCCAAGTGCGCAGAGGGGATGCCCGCTCTGCAATAGTGGGGAGGTGGAGGATGAGATGCATTTTGTGTTTGAGTGTCAAGGGCTTGCTGAGGTCAGAGGGCGATATCCCAGCCTGTTTGCACAGGGTGTCGTCTTACGGTTGTCAGACGCGGGCATGAATGAGTGCATGAGCCCTGTCTTTACGGACGAAGCGGAGGTGAGGGCCTTTTGGCCCAGATTGAGTGCCTTTGTGGCTGAGTGTTGGGTTGTGAGAAATGCAGCAGTTGACGAGTTAGGCTGATAGGCTGGCGTTTCTGGTGGGGCAAAGTTGTCGCTCTCCCACAAGGGCCTGCTTGGGGAAGGGACCCTGTGCGGTACAGCCTACGCTGGGGCTGTACCCAGTCACTTGAGGGGGTGGCTGCCGCCCAGTGTCACGCTGACCTGATTTGCGGCTGGGTCTCTTGTCCTTGTTGGCTCTGGTGTGTGCGCGTCTTCTGAGCCACATCAGCTACTCCAGCATAAAGGCGTGACAGCAGTGGCAGTTGTAGGTAGCAGCGTTTCCGAGTTTTGACTCGAGAAGCCTCCACACCGAACAGCTGGGTGGAGGTAAAGTGTGCCAAGTGTTAACAGAAGCTGCCGCACTGAACAGCAGGGTGGCGGCGAGTTCTTGTTGTGTTTTCAGTTTGATCTAGTCTGATCTGTCGTTCGCAGGTTGCGAGGTAACCTTCTTTTCAGATCGCCTCCGCTGTCCTTAAACGGCCAGTTGGTAAGGGGCTTACGCCTTGTGTAGGCTCTCTGGGAACTTGGTTTTGCTAATCCAACTTTTCGCTTGTTGAGTAGGGGTCCTTTGTGCCCTTGCGGCGCCCTACGGACTGTAAAATGGCCTACCTACCTACCTGGGCTACCTCTTGTTCAGCGTCAGCTTTAATCTTATGAAACACAGGGTAGACAGTGGCCCAGCAGTGTCTACGCAGGCTCAGTCATCTAACAACATGACCCCAGGACTACCTCTGGTCTACACGAGCAGGCTTGGCTAGACCTGCCTTGTTCTGTCCACAGCTACTCGCTCAGGAAGCTGAGGAAGTCAGCCAGTCCTGCTGCGTTACTCGAGAGTCCATTGCACATGAAGCTCATCCACCAGCATCACCACTGGCGATTCACCAGCAATCATGGTAGCACTCGCAATGTCCGTTGAGATCAGGGCGACCAAGCTGTGCTCCGAAACCAGCAAACACAGTCGTTACATGGGCACTATCCCCTGCTCACATGACCCGCACCCCAAAGGCCGACTCTGTCTGGGTCGCCTGGATCTTGGAACCGAACATGTCGGCCTTGCGCTCCTCCTTGTGCCGCTTGTACTCCTCCTCAACTGCTGCCAGATAATCCCTGTTAGGGGCAGGGTTACGAAAGCACGGCTGGGCGGTTACGAGTAACTCAACTTAGTTGCCATCCTAGTTCGGTGTTCCTTGTGGACTCTCAACCGCTGTCAGGCAGTTTCATTGGGGGATTAGGTTACTGCAGGCAAATGCCACATTGCCATCAGGCAAAACATCTGTTGCATCACAGTTAAATCCTACAACAGGCCCCCTGCATTCAGGCACCTTCCCACTCCCCCCTCTCCTCCATGCACCCACCTGGTTGCGTCGGGTATCTTGGGCTGGTTGCCAGGCGTGCGATTCTTGGCGTTCCTCTTGGTGGGGTCTGCGCCCCCCTCCACCAGCGCCCGGCACGCCCCCACGCTCCCCGCCCTTGCAGCCACATGCAGTGGCGTCAAGCCCTCCGCCTTTGTCTGGGCATCACAGCTCAGCCCCAGCCTCAGAAGACAGGTCACAAGGCAGTATGCACCCGACTCACTTTGCCCTTTGGCGGTCCCCGCCGCCTCTCCCACCCCTGGCACTTCCATGCCCGCTGCCCAGTGCAGCAGCGTGCTGTTATCCTCATCCATCGCACAGTCCGGACCCGATCCCGGCTGCCGCCGTCGTACCAGCGCCAACGCCGCCGCCCCCATGCCCCTCGACAGCAGCCCCCTTGCATCCAGTCCCAGGGCATCCAGCGCTGACAGCTTCACCGCCCCCATCAGCTCCCCCGCACTTTCATCACGGCCCGCCTCTAGCGCAGCGCGGAGCAGCGCAAGGGCCTCGGCCTGCGGCGCCGCATCAGGCCCCAGTGCAGCCATGACTGCCACCACTAGGGCCTCCTCCCCACTGGATTGTGCGAGACTCAGGGCGCTCTCACCACCAGCGCTGCGTGCGTTGATGGAGGCTGGGGCACGGATGAGCGCTTTCGCGAAGGGCACCTGAATGGGGGGAGGGTGGGGTCAGGCGTGGGGCAGATGAGCACTGAAGCAAGGGCGCAAGGGGCTGTGATTGCTGATCACTGTAGATTTGAGCAACAAGCGCCTGACGCGGATGGGAAGGAAGCGAGCTACTGATATGAGGGTGCGTTGGGTTTAGGGTTTAGGCTTACGGTGGAGTGCATACGCCTCCGCAGGCACAAAGCACCGTTGCTTCTGTAAAGCGAGAGCATGACATGAAAGACCCAGCCAGCACCCTGCAAGTTCCCCTCCCCTGCACCTCAGCCGCCACTCACCAGCTTCGCTGCGATCGCCGCCATCACCACGCTGCGTCCCGACTGGGGGTCAACGGCATCAGGCGACGCCCCCGCCGCCAGCAGGGCCTCGATGAGCTGCAGCTCCGGCACCTTCACACTTTCCACACTTTCCACACCTTCCACACCTGCCGTTGCCGAGGAGGGCCCCGCCCCACCTCCCCCGCCTGTCGCCAAAAGCGATGTGCCAGCAGCCCCTGATGCGTCCGAGGCATCAGCGGCCCCCGTTGCCTGAGTAGGTCGGCTCGCCGCCCACTGTACCGCCAGCATCAGAGCCGTACGGCCGTCCCGCCCCACAGCGTTAACGCCGCAATCGTCCCCGAGCCCGAGCGCCGCCACTGCAGGCACCATGTGCCCCCCCTCCAGCAGCAGCATAAGAGGAGTGCGCCCCTCCGCATCAATCGCAGACAGTACACCCCCTGTCGCCCCCGCCCCCGCCCCTGCCCCCGCTCCTGCCCTTGCCAAGACTGCCATGCACTCCGCCCCGCCCACCTTTGCTGCTGCGTGCATGGGTGTGTACCCTGGTTGTGAGGCCTGACTGTCGGCCCCTGGGGCGTTGCACAGCGTGCGCAGGAGCCCCGCATGTCCCCCCTGTGCTGCCAGGTGGAGGGGCGTGAGGCCCGCAGCGTTGGGGGCGGCAACGGCTGCAGGGTGGGCTAGCAGCAGCGCATCTGCATGCGTGTGTGCAAGGGCGGAGGCGGTAGGACGGGTCAGGAGAGGGTGATGGCAGGGACGGGTTAAGAGAGGGTGATGGCAGGGACGGGTTAAGAG
>JAWZTI010000860.1:0-16717 GCA_039880955.1 Chlamydomonas urium
TTAGACGCGTGGTGCCGCCTCGCAGCAGCCAGGGTGGCGCTAGCGCCGCCTCGCGAACGCTAGCGCCTGTGTGTGTGTGTGTGTGTGTGTGTTGTGTCTTCGTCCGTCTGAACGCATGTGGGCCTTGCAGGCGACAGCTGCAGGCATACTCTACCTTCTTCCATGTTCTTCACAATGTGCTCTGTTTTGCAGGACTCTGCGAGAGCCTCTGAAGCTGATATAGCATCAAGCTGCGCTCTGCTCACCTTGTAGCATTTATGAGCCCGACAGTGTGTGCTAGATGGTCATGCGTGCAGCTGCCTGTCTAGACCTGTGCAAGGCAGATGTGCTGTGAATTTGTTACTGCCTCAGGCACACGCTAGCAAGCTCGAAGCATCGTTACAGCTTTGCAATCTCATCAGAGGCATACCAAACGAAGCACTCACTTAGCAATGGCTGCAACGCAAAACGTCCTTGCACTCACATGTACATAACAGACACAACAAGCGGTTGGGCCTAGGGCTTCAATGCTTCAAACCTGCAGGGCATGCAGCATGCTCACTGAGCGGCACCAGCAGCACGTCGCATAAATGTCAATAATGGCCAGGGGTCATGGCCATGCTCCAAGGGCTTGCAAGGCAATGATAAGTTGATGAAACCATGGTGTTGACCACCTGATATATGCGGAGGGATGCTCAGGCCTGGGTGAGGAAATATGGGGAAACACAGCTTGCACTCTGGGTGCGGCGATTAGAGCCTTCCATGTTGCCAAGCTGTGACCGCTGGCCGGCGGTGCCTGAGCGCACGGGGCTCGTAACTGATGTAACTGACTGTAACTGTTCTGAACTTCTCCCCCTAATATTTGGCCAAACTCTGGCCTGCAGCTGACTGTCAGCCCAAGCCTTCCAACCTTAGCCACGCGTGCGGCTGCATAGAGCTGCGATGGCTGCTATATGGGTACCTGGTACTTTCAGGTGGCATTCAGAGAAATTCATGGGCATTGTAAAGTAGGGTTTGCGCATGCAGGTTCCCTACGCCCTAGCTGCAGGTTTCCCCTTCAGTAACAGCAAGTGGCGGGGACTGTGGCTTCCCAGCAGCTGCCTTTTTGGGAAAAGCTTTGCAAATATGCCTTTAAGGCCTCAGGACCCTAGAGCTGCTTTCTACTGGAAGAAAGGACAGAACTACGCCCTTAATTGCAACAGGAAAGGTGCAGCTCAAAGGAAAGCCTTTTTCCATGCGTGTGCTGGGCTCACCTTGCCGCTGTGCCCGCTCTAGGGGCTTTCTTTCAAGCCCATCGCGTTAAGCTGTGTTGCCCACCACAACGCCATGCTGCTAGCGCTGCAGCCGCAGCGCTACTGTGCACTGTGCATGCCATGCAGTGGACAGTATACTTCAGGTTCAGCTGAATGCAGTGCATTGCAATCGGCCAAGGCTGCCTCACACCAAGCACAGCTGTAGCTGCGCAGGAGGCATGCCAGGAGCGATATTGATGGTACCCGCACTGGCAGTTGAGCACAGTGCATCTGCAGTACGTCGCAAGGTTGCACACATGTGCGGTGTGCAGTGTAGCAAGTGTGTTCTGACGAACATTGACAAGCTCAAGCTGATCAGAGGAGGGGGCATGCCTATGCGCAAAGGTAAAGGACTTCTCAAGGAAAGTTCAACGCCAAGGGGCATAGGTTAAGAAACTTGGGACAAGCTCAGCGCAAAGGCGGAGGGGAACACGTCCTGAGGCTGGATAATGTCTGGTGAAAACGCAGGCGACTGAGTGCATGCACTCTTGCGCATGCTGCATATGCGTGCACATGCGCCTTTGCGCAGCGTGCTGCCCGAGCTCGCGCTCAGCCGAGTCATGCACTGCGGATGTGACATGTGACGTGTGTGCATGTTCCTGCGCAGGAGCGTGCGCAGTGGCCACTGCAGTGCGCCAGCTGGCACATTGACTACTGGCCACTGGCATCACGTCTGCCTAATGTGCAGGTCCATGCAGGTGCCATGTACGTGCATGGTCCACATATGCATTGCCGCTGCAGGCATGTTGATCAACATCATGATGATCATCACGATAGGCCTGAACTTCACATGGCCAGCAGCGCAGTGAAGGGTGTGTGCTGCGGAGGTGCCAATACCGGCAGTACTAGCATCTGCATCTGCAGCTCCGCATGACTGGGCATGCACATATGCGCATATGCTCGCAGCAATCGCGCATGCAAAGGCCTGCTAGCAAGCACTCGGCAACATAGTCAACGCTTATTTCCTGCAACTGCCTTTCAGCTGATATAAGCTGATAGCACATGATCAACGGGGTGATCAGGTGAGTCGCGCAGCCCTTGCGGCCTACAGGCTCCCTAACTGCACCCTCAAGGCTGCACCGTGCTGTGTGACACAGCTTAGCAGCGCTGCGCTGCAACAGCCATGCATTGCAGATGTGCATGAGCGGTACCAGCTGCACCTTATGCAAAGCAGGCGGACGATAGTGGGCCAGCAGCTTGCGATGCAGGTTTCCAAGCTTGCTTTAAGGGACCTCACGGTGCTACACGGTGTCATGCAGGTACCTATATGCAGTGCCATGCGGGTACGTCATGTATGCATGAAGCTTCCTTGAGCATAAGCCACTCACCATCCAGCTTTTCCGGCTTTCGCTACTTTCACCTGCCTTAGAGCCCTGCCATGCCTGGTGCGCTGCGGAAGCCCCTGCAGCGCGTCAAGGACTGCGTCTGGGTCTAGGTCTGTATGCAATCTGTTTTGCTCGGCTGTTTGCAAGTCGCTGCCCAAGGACGGCAGGAACCAGCCACGAGCACAGCGAGCCCAGCGCTGCGCGTTGGCACCTCTGCGCAGCGGGTGCTGCTTGAAGTTGTCGCTGACATTCCACATGCGAGTCGCCTGGTCAGAGCTCCCGCGCTGCAGCTGGGTGGACCACTGGCTGACGCCTGGTGGTGCAGGATGCCCCAGATCTCCCAATGTAATCGCAGTTCACTTGTGAAGGGTGAACTGTCTGAGAGCAGGGTAAAGGAGTACGCAGGGCAGGAAAACTAATGACCGTCCTGGCTGCGGGCTGTGAATTCGTGCTTGTGGCTCCAGGCTGCCAAGCCCGTCGTGCTTATCGTGCTCGTCGCAGCCTCTCCACCCCGAAGGCCGGGGTGGTAAGCAACATGTACGTTAGCGCTGTGCAACGACAAACGTGCTTTGCACAGTGAGACCTCCGCTCGTTGGGGCCACCGCTGCGCACCTAGAGGCTGCTGCACAACCCGGGTGTGGGCCTGGTGCTGCGCAGAAAGCAATTGCGGACCCGTTTGCCGGCCGCGCGTGGCCCAGCGCTGGGCAGGAATCCACTGGTACCGCTGGCTGCATCCGAAGCGCAATCCCCATGCCTTTGCTGCAGCACAATTGTCCCGATTGGGCTCAGCCCCCTACCTCCCCACACAATTGCAAGCCTCTCCAGGTCGCGTGTGCGTGCAGGCCAGTGCAACACGAGCGTGATGCAAGGAGGGCAAGCGGGCATGGTCCCGGCCTCGGCCTTGGACGAGGGCTCGGCGGGGCCAGCTATCGCGAGGCCAGGGGCTGTGCCTCCTGACCCCGCGCCATTTGCGGGGCGTCGCAGCCCCACGCACGCCTCAGCACCTCCTGCTGAGGAGGAAGAGCCGGGCGGCAATGATACGCAGCTGCAACGTCCTAGGGGCCCTTCAGGGGTCGTGCGCCTGCGCGGCCTGCCCTTTTCCGCTGGCCTCGACTCCATCCGTGAGCTATTCCACGAGTTCGAGCTCGAGGAGGTGTTCATCTGCAATCGAAACGGTGGGTTAGGGGGCTCGGCCGATCAAGCAGTGCCGGGAAGACTTTTGTGCTCGCTGGCTTTGCAGGGGCGCCTTGCCTGCGCTCGCACTGCATGGCCATGCGCTTGTTGCCACGCGCTGCGCAGCTTTTGAAGTGAAAGTCCGGCGTGCGATGCCGGGCGGTACCAAAAGCGGTTGACGACAAAAGCAAAATCTGTACTCCCCATCCCCCACGCACAAGTTCATGAGCTAAGGCCCCGATTGGCATGTACTACATGCACTACACTGCGTCATCGTCTGCATGCTTCTTGGAGGGCGATGGCTACGGATGCATGTGCTTGCTCAGGCGCCTCAGCCAACCTCACGCTCCAGAGACCTGCACCTTACCCTATACTGAGCCTGCACGAAACTGCGGCTCACCCAGCGTCTGTACTGGCCAACCCTGGCCGCCCTGCTCTTTCATACTGGTCTGGTGCACATTTACTCTGACTCAGTCTCGGAGACTCTCGCGCGCTTGATTACTAGCTAGTATAGTTTGCTCAGATCGTGAGCTACTCGAGTCAACTTGTGTCTGTGTGTGCTTTTAAGCTGATGTACCTGCAGGTGAATCCACGATATTCACGACTTGCCCACACCAGAGCTGGCGCTGCAGCATCAGCTGATAGCATCAGTAATCGCGGCGCCTTCATCCCCTTTTCCACGTGTGCGCAGGTCGCAATACAGGGGAGGCCTATGTGCGGTTGTTGGACAAGTCAGCCATGCCCGTCGTGCTGGAGACGCTGGACAAGCGGTACCTTGGCACGCGATACATCGAGTGAGTCTTGCAAAACTGGGCATTGCGCTTAGATCTATATCTCAGGTATCTCAGGTTCACTTAGCTAGGTTCAAGCGCAAGCTAGCCCCCCCTCGAGGGGGGTGCTCGTTGGGAAAGGAGGCAGAAAAGAAGTAAAAATAATAAAGATAACACTGCCCTTAGGTTCAGGTAGTTCGGGAGCTGCTGTTGCCTTGTACCAACCCAATCGGTCAACTCCAGTTGGTGGTGGTGTGTTTTACAGTTGGTCAAACTACCCAAGGGCCCCTTGCTGGGCATAGCTAACTATAATCCTAGGCCTTTCTTTCTTTCTTTCTTTCCGCCCTCAGGCATAATTGAAGGACTCTTCGAAGCAGAAATTCCTTCAATCAAGGAAAAAGTCCTGCAGGTGGCTACCCCTCTACAGACCTTAGAAAGAAAGAAAGAAAGAGCAAGAGAAAAAACAGCCCACGCCTGGGCAGGACAGACTCTGACCGTGCATTTGCTGGTACAACAGTACTGTTGCTGCAAGTTACTGCAGCTGCCTTGGGCGCCAGGTAAAACATAGCTGTAGAGGACAAGAATCTACCATGCATGGAGGATGTGCAGGAGGCTAAGGGGACAGACCAGGAGCACAGAGCATGACAAGAATCTACCATATGGAGGATGTGCAGGACACTAAGGGGACAGATCAGGAGCAAAGAACAAGCACATTTCTTCTTATAACGACTGACTAGTAATTGATCAAGCAGTACAAAACAAAGCAATGTTTTACACAGGGACAGTTGCCCCATGAATGGAAGGGGCAAAGGGACTTGACTTCCTCTCCAATCATGCAGCGCTAGCGTCACGACAAAGGCAGGGATGCACGCACCGCATCTGCGGTTTCTGCAGCAACCGCCAACGTGTGTAACGTAGGCTAACTTATGGGAGGGTTTCCTGAACCCATGCCTCAGGGCGTATCTCCTCCCTTCTTTCTAGGCCAACTGAGTGTCGAACAAAAAGGTGATCCGCCCTGAGGCGGCACCCGTTGCGGTGGGTGACCATACTGGCCAGTGGTGTCATATGAGGCGCTCGTGTGTGTAATCTTACATGCTCAATCCCAAGCGCTATGCTCAAAGAGAGAGCAAGAAAGAACAACACCCTGAGCTTCCAATAAATCGAGAGAGTTAGATTTTGCCAAGAGTGGAAGGCGCACGCGTGCAGGACGTCCTGCAGTTCCCTGACGCAGGGCGCTGATCATGAGCGCTGACCAGCATCACTAAGTATAAGTTTAGTACAAGCCATCTCTCTGGTTATCTTTATCTTGACGGAGCTGCAGTAAACATTTCCTTGATGAGCCATCGAGGATCATCATGAGGCAACTGACCATGTCGTCATGATGCATGCACCTGGCCATGGCGCTGCGCAGGTTGTTTGCAGCCAACGACGCTGACATCAGCACGGCCAAAGCTCTGGCGGCTGACAAGGGCAAAGGCCACGTGCTGCGCCTGCGTGGGCTGCCGTACAGTGCGAGTGCAAGCGACATCATGCACTTCTTCAACGGCTTGGACATCTCAAGGGGCAAACAGGGCGTCGTGCTTGTGTGAGTTGGGAGGTGGTGTCCTGCAGGGTGGGGTCGCAGTACTGACCATCAACTAGTTCATGGTGGGCAACGGTGTTATGACTGCGCAACCCTTCAGCCCGCACACTGCAACTCTGATTCATCTGCAGCATGCAGGCCTGTGCACTCAAGGGCCATGTAAGGCCCTCCATGCCTAGCTAGCGCCCGCCATGCCAACGCCTCAACACATACTTGCTTTGAGCATTTCAATGCACCGTGAGCTGGATAAACTGCACTCTGCCCGCCTGTCCGCCCTGCTGATCATATCAAGTTTTAATTTGCGAGCGTAGCGGGCATTACTCCGTTGGTGTAATACCTTCAAGTACGAGTACGAACCTTCGATGTGCCTTCACAACCCTGCTTCATTCCTCCTGCGTTTCCTGACTCCTTACCTGCAGGTACACGCCCGACGGCAAGCCAACTGGCGAGGCGTTTGTTGAATTTAAGGACGAAACAGGCGTCACTGCCGCCATGGCGAGAAACAGAGAGCTCATGGGCAGCCGCTACATTGAACTGGTGAGCTTGAGCCTGTACATAATTATGCAGCGGATTGCAACTGGTAATATATGAGTTATGCATACTTAAACGTATGCAATAGGTGCACCCTTTTGGCCGCATACATGTACGGGGATACTGCAGCATCCCCAGCTGGAAGGGGGGCGGTAGAGACCACTGTATAGTGGAGGGGAGGACGAGAGGCATCACACACGGAACAGAGTCCAGAAGTAAGTCCAAGGAGCCGCTTCTCAAATCATCCCAGGAGCGGCAGCGTGATCACGATCACGAACATGAGGGCCCAATGCATTAAGTGACATCATGACTTTGTTAAGGGACATGGGTACATTCATGTCTGAGCTGTATATACAACTCTCTGACCTCCCCACTGCGCCCCCTCCATGCACATGCAGTTCCACTCCACCAAGGCGGACCTGCTGACCGCCATGCAGAACAACAGCCGCCACCTGGCCATGGTGCTGGGCGGCTACCACACGCTCACCGCCCTCGCCCAGCAGCAGGGCCTCGGCCCGGTAGGGCTGCAGGGGCCTGACGCACTCGCGGCGGCGGCAGCAGCGGGCGCGGTGCCGCTGCAGGCCGTGTATGGCGCCGCTGCAGGCCACATGGTGCCCGAACGGTGGCCGCTTGGGTACGGCCCACACGCATCGCAGCTATCGCAGCCGCAGCAGGTAGCGCACATGTATGCCGCTGGTGTGCTTGAAGGCACCGGCGGCGCCTACACATTGCACCCCGGCCATGCGTATCAGCAGAGGCAGCTGGTGCCAGGGTGGGCGCACGAGGCGGCGGCCGTCGTTGCCGGTGGCATGCCGCTGTCGATGCCGATGCCGCTGCAGGGGCAGGGCCTGGGGTTGGCTGCAGCTGAGGGGGCGGCACCTGCAGGAGCTTCAGGGGGAACACAGGCCCTGCAGGGGGCTGCCCACACTGGCGTGCCCTTTGGCCCCGGAGCGGGTGCAGGAGCGCGGCGCAGCAGGGGCGGCAGGGGCGCGGTGGTGGCCGCTGCTGCTGTTGCTGCCGGTGCCGGCGCCCTGGAAGGCACGCAGCAGTTTCAGCCGGCGCTCACAGGTGGGGTGTGGCGCTTTGCCTGCTTGCTGCCTGGGTACTGGCAGTGTAGCAATGGGCAGCTACAATAGCCACCACGCGCCGTACGGCGTGTAGCTGTGTGAAAGTGCCTTTTACAGCATTGCCCAGGGCGGTGTGAATCGCTCCGCAATCGCTTTGAGGGATGCAGCTCCTTAATCCGTGCCCAGTGATGTCGTGGGGGCGGCTCCAACCTCACTCATGGCCGCAAGCACCCCAGAACCTACTTTGAGCTAGGTTCAATCCGAGCACTGACTGTTCTCCTTGCCTGCATTGTGCGCTGCTGGCTGCAGGCGGTCAGCAGCCAACTGTGGGCGTGCAGCTGCAGCGGGCGGCCCAGCTGCAGGTAGGTACAGCTGGGGATACCTGTATCTTCATACTGACTTGCAGCCCTTCAGGGTCACACAGAGTCGTCCAGAGTCGCAATCTGGATGGTATGGTGGCTCTCAACCCCTGCCTGGGTGCAGTGTTTCCCCTTTGCTTGGACCAGCAAGCTTGCAGATGATTCTGCAAAGCATCCTCCTGCATCCCCTTGTTTGTGCCTCTCCGCTCGGGCACCTCCATATCTCGTCCTTGCCTACTCAACACTGTGCGCAGTTCAAGCAGCTGACGGGAGCTGGGTGTTGCCTTGTTACACCCTTCCTATCCCTTGCAATTGATTGTTGCCCCCTCCAGACTGCCCTCAAAACCCTGAAATAACCCACTACCTACCTGCCCCCTTGTGCTGCGTAGGGAGCCAGCAATTATCACGCGCTGCTCAGCAGCCAGGGCCACGGGCTGCAGCCGGCCCAGCTGGCGGAGCTGCCACGTCAGCGCCCCCAGGGGCGTAACCCTTACGCCAGCGGCGGTGGCTCCCACCGGTCCCAGAGCCACCCGCAGGTGCGCGTACCCTCCGCCCACCCCAGCATGGGAACGATAACGACGAGCAGCTCAGCGCCGATGTTCGGCGGTCAGGCGGCCGGGTCAGCAGTGGCGGCGCTGGGCGGCGGCCTCAGCGGCGTCCAGAGTGTGGAGCGCGTACCGCAGCACTACATGCAGCAGCAGTACACCGGGGGTGCCAGCGGCTTTGGTCAGGAGGCAGGCGGCGGGCTACCCGCCGGCATGCAGGTGCGTTGCCTCATTGTGCCTGCGGTGTAGGGGGCTCCAGGACGGATGTTTCTTGCAGGTTGCTTCTCAAGGCCTGCCACTGGCCTGCAGGGTCAGCTGACCCGCACTTGCACATCCACAGGTGACGGGAGCTGGGAGCGGGTCAACCTTTTGCTTAGCGGTGGCGGCGATGAACGCAGGCACTTTGAGCATCCTTCCTGCCTCCACCCCCACTTTAGCCTTGCCCCTTCACGAACTCGTTCAAGTTTGAACACAGCCTGCCACTTGCGTGCTCCCCCTTGCACACCCACAGGTGCAGGGCGCTGCCTGGCAGGCGGCGGGTGGCAGCATGCTGCACTTCGCCCAGGGCTTCCACGACACCTCCGCCCTGCAGGGCATGATGGGGCAGGGCGTGGCCCATGCAGGGCCCTACACGACGCCCGCGTACGGGGGGCAAGGCCAGATGGCACCCTCAGGCGTAGCCGCCTATGCCCAGGGGTACCTGCCCGGGGGCCAGAGCCCAGGGCAGTATCATCAGGCGCCTGGTGCTGGGCAGACACAGTATTACTGAGAGCTCTTGAGCCTTCGGAAAGGGGTGGAGCTCGTACTCTTCCTTGCCCTCACCCACGCCCCCCCGAATCAGCAGAGCGTGGTCACTCTTCCTTGCTCCTTAGTATTGTCCGGACAGTGGGGATGAATGATGAAGGTATCAGGGAATGACCGGGAGATCGCCTGGCCTCGCAAGCATGAGGGCTGGGGTTATGCATAAGCACCCTTAGCTTGGGGTGTGTGTGTGTGTGTGTGTCAACGTCACCGATGTGGGGGCTGAACAGGTTTTGTCCCGAGGGTGTGACCTCGCCAGGCAAGATGGTGGGTGAGGTTGAGTGGAAGGCCAAGTCTGGATGTGTGTGTGGGCTAGGCTGAGGGCTGTACGCACCATTACCACCAGGCGAGGGCGGGGGGTATATTAATGAGGTGCGTTTGTGGTTGGCTGGGCAGCGCTTGCTTTCCAGTGACACTGGACTAGGGTCCTCCGGACCTCACTCTTGGGAGACGTCGACAGCACCTTTCCAAGGGCACAAGCGTGCACGCCTCGTGATTCTGCACTTTGTGCACTGCGATTGCACCTCAAGCCACCTGCCACCCTGTGCACCATCGAGCTGGCGCCCACCTGTTCCAGCGACCCCTGCGCAGCGGTCTCCACACATGCGCGTCAGCCTCCGCACGCGGTGTGCTGGTTTGAAAGGCAGGGAAAGTGCACACCTGTGCATTTGGTCTCTGGTGTGTGATGCACACCTCACATGCCCGGGAGGTCCGTGCATCTATCTGCAGCAGTGGCCAGTACTACTACTAGCCAGCACCTACAGCAGCCCTGCTGCTCCTACTGCACTAGCAGCAGTATCACTAGTAACCAGGACTGGCTACTAGTACTGCCGATTGCCCTGGGGCCTGTCTGGCCTGCTGTGTGCAGGCGCTTTCCTGAAGCAGTACTGTTGCGGCAGCACCATCTGCAGCAGGGCAGCTGGCTGATAGCCGGCAGCCCTTCTGTCTTCGCGGCAGCAGCTGGGGCTGGCATCCCCCTTTGCACAGACGTGATGGACTCCCCGTTTGAAGAAGCACCCTCAACGCATTCAAGCGCTTGCTCAAGCCAGCTTTTGAGGCAATGTGTCATGATCTCATGCACTTAGCTGAGGGCCTGTTTGTCATGCAGTCATGACCTTCAGCACTTCCGTTATCGTGTGTATGGGTGACCTTGGGTGACAAACATAAGGGCAATGGGGGTTACGGCGCTGATCATGTGTCTGAGTGTGTGTTGCGGGCTGACCCCGTGGCATGGCAAACATCAATGCTTATTATAGCAAATATGCTAATGCAACTACTGAAAGCAGTGGGCGTGTGCTAGTGGGATGGTGGCATCTTGCCAGCTGCGAGGTCATGCTTGCCGCTTGCATCGATGCAGTGTTCGAACCTGGGATCTCCTACTGTGATACTGCTAATACTGCAAATTGACATTCTGTGGTGGTTTTGGTGGCCAGAGATTTGAGACAGGGGGTTAGGGAGGGAAGGAAGGGGATTGAAACAGTATGTGGGCTTGCATCTCAATTTGCATATTCTGATCCCCAACGCTTGCACTTGGGTTTCCACTGCACATGTGACACTTCACATACCACGCTCTGAGGTACCATGAAAAACAAAGGCAACATGCGATCTCAGGCTGCGTGTGCGCTGAAGTGTATGCACAAGCTTAAGCAAGCAAGCAACAGCTGGCTCCTTGATTAAAGCACCTTGAAGCTCTGGAGCTCCTTGCAAAGCATGCACGTGTGGCAGGCATGCGGCTGGCAGCCATTGCCTTTGCTTCAGTTTCAGGATTTGGCCTTGCTTATTTGCTGTACGGAATGAAAAACACCCTTGTTCGACCCTTGTTACGCTGGTAGTGCAACTTGGGTATGCCCTAGTCTTATACCTTCTGATGTCTTTGAAGCGCCTCACTGGCAGTCCTCGGGGCGGCAACCAGTCCAACACTCTGCCGTGGCTTGAAGCTTATTTTGCCATGATGTGTTCCAGCAGCAGCTTCTGTTACTGCTGCACCTTTGACTTAGTGCACTACACTCGGGGGACAGTGACAATCAAAGGCAAATGCCAGTTTGCAAAGCAGCAAACGAAGCACATGCGTGGCCATTGGGGGTGGGGTGTAGAAAGAGGCTGGACCTTTGTTCTTGCCTTCTCATTTCCTTGATCGTCATTGTGTATTCGTCTATCCCAGTGAAATTGCCTCAATACGTACATGGTGTTTTTGACAGCGTCAGAGGGCTGCCGTGAGGCTGCACAGGACCCCTGCTCAAAGTGGGCAGGATTTCATGGCCATGGCACCGGCATCGAGCTGGACTCAAAGCCTTTCAATTGCGTACTTTGAAGTTGCATTGATTGTGACTGAAGGCAGCTTCTACAGAGCTGTGGAGAGTTATGTGCAGCAGGAGGGTCAAAGGCACGCAAGGAGGCAGAAGCGTAAATGCTGACAGCTGACAGCTGCAGCCTTTTTGCCCACCTGATACTTCGTTGTCCTCGCTTCAAGTTAAGCCGCCAACTGGCAGGCAGTGGTGTGCAAAGGCAGTACGGACCGCACAGGGCCGTTACACGAAATGCGCAAGATGCCCTGTTGCCAACACTGACAGTGGCTGTAAGCTTCTTTGCAAGGTGGGCAGCTGAAACAAGGGGCCGGGCATGTGCCTTGACCGCCATCGTCATCGCAGCAATAGGCTTCCTTGGACGGCCTGCTCCTCTGTGCCTTTTCATTGGTGACCTGCAGACTACGCTTCTCCCTCAACTCACACCCACGGGCGGAGTTTTTTCTGTCTTTCCTTCATTGGTGACAAAAGGCTACATCGTCCTGCCTTGCCACTCACGTGGCGTATTTGCACTACGCTAGGCTTTGCCCTGCCTTGTCGCAATTGCTCGACTGTCTGTGTGCTACACGCCTGGCTTGGGGCAGTAGCCATTCGTGGCTGGGCCTGCAGGCCGGGCTGTTGCCTGCTGGGGGAAGGCGTGTGCGTTACAGTAGCGGCCTGGTGCGGGCCCCCCACTGCCTGTGGCCAGGTCCAGTATACTATTGCAACTGCCCCCTCCCTCGCAAGAGCCTACCCAACCACCACCAACAACGCACATAAAAACAGGGGGGACATACATCTCTTCAACCCAAAACTCAACGGGTGGATCATGCAAAGTATGATGCAGACGAGGTCACGGCCTGCAGGCTGTCCCAGTCGTCCTCGCCCATGCGGGTCCTCAGCGCCTCCAGGCTGTCCGCCTCGTGCGTGCGCTTGAATTCGGACAGCGCGAGCGACGCCTCCGACCGCACCGCAGCGGGCTGCCGCGACCCCGCGCCCGGGACGAGCGCCATGAGCACCTCCGGCATCCAGGCGGGCGTGTCGTAGGGACTGGACATCAGGAAAGCCTTCAGGCCCTGCAGCGTGCAGCAGCCGCGTACGGGGCAGGGAGGTCATGGTGAGTCACATTCATTGGCGTGGGACAAATCGAGACCAGTGGTTGAGATTATGCTTTCAAGACTCTCCTTCCTTGCACTGCTCACCTCATCTCTCCAGCCCTGCACCCGCTGTCCCCCACCCCACTGTCCCCCAGACCCCAGCCATCTTCGTGCCGGGCTGCCTCACACGTCGGCTGCCCAACCCCCTCAAGTAACCGCTGTCCTCGCCCTGCCGCACCCCCAGCTCCTCGCAAACCCACCACTCACCAGCACAGCTGCATGACGCTGCAGCAAGTCACCAGGTGCGCCGCCGCCCCTTGGCCCCGCTTCCTCCCCAGCCGTTGCCCCCCCTGCCGCTGCCCTGGACGCGGCCTTGGGGTGCTGAGCCAGCAGTCTGCGGGCATCAGCAAGCACCTGCTTGCGCAGCTGCTCCGCCTGCTGCTGGGGCAGGCCCTTGATCATGCCGGCCAGCGTGGCGGCGGCGATCGTGCGCACCTCGGGCTTGGAGTCTGGCAGGCGCGACAGCACCGCATCCTGCAGGGCGTGCAGCATGGGCGAGGGTCAGCGTGGCGAGGGGCAGTGTGGGAGATGGCATGGGGCGGTGTGGGGCAGTGCAGAGCATTGTGGGGCGGTGTGGGCAGTTGCGGAACGGGGGAGCGCTGCTGGGAGGAGGCGGGGCACCGGTGCCCAGGGCTGGCAACGCAGTATGCGCACAGCAGAACAGCATGAGCAGGGTAGGAAAGGGCAGACACCCCCATCTTGGCCAGACCCTGAATCACCCACAGGCCAGCCAAATACTCCCCTGTGTAAGGAAAAAATCTCCGCATGAGGGTTCTACCGATCCCCCATACCCTGTCACACACCTTGAGCGCCTGCAGCTGCTGGTCGTCCAACAGGAAGCACTGCCGGAACCAAAAGTACTGCGTGTACAGGAGACCGGCCGCCCTGGAGGACCACAGGGGGCTGCAGCACGCCTCGCGGATGGCGTCCACCACCGACGGGATGTGGCGACGCTCCAGGGGGATGTACTTCAGCAGTACAAGCGCCAGCTGGCTCTCCGCCGCCAGCTTCTGCAGGACGGGGCCTGTCGGGGATCGGGGCAGGGCAGGCGTTGCGTTTACGGTTTTCAGGTACAGTTAGGGCGGTGGGGTGTGGGCAGCCGTGACACCACCACGGGAATGCTGGCAACATTGCCAGTTGATGTACCCTGGAGGTAAGTGTGCGGGCAGGTTGGGAGGAGCGAGCATGCGTTCTGATACTGACATGAAGTATTGCCTTAGCCATGCATGTGCGCTGCAAGTGCATACCAGTGCCCCAACGCACACAGCCACGCCGCCTCCACTTGCACGCTGCACCTAGCGGTCAATCACTCCCCTTCCTGCCTTCAACAGCGCTTCCGCTGCATGCCCCCACTTCACTTCACTGCACCTACCTGCTAGCTCCTGCAGCTTGAACAGGTGCGGCAGCAGCGGCAGCAGCACCTCGCGCAGGCCCCCTACCTCCACGCTCTTCAGCCCCTTGCCCGCCAGCTGCAACCCTAGGCCCAACACCGACAGCAGCTCAGGCGCAACATGCTCCCCCTCCATCGCAGGCCCCGCGCCAGGCACCACCGCAGCGGCAGCTCCGGCGGTGGCGGTGGCGGCGGCGGCAGCGGCGGCCTGCGGGTCTGAGGAGGGCCTCAGCCCTTGGACGACGTCCGTGGCAGCGGCGAACCGCTGGATGAGCGCGGCGCGTGTGGCGTGCGCCTGCGTCTCCAGCTGTTGCGCTGGGCGGTGCAGCAGCAGCACGCCGTTGTCGCCCGTCTGCAGCAGGTAATGAGGGGGGGCAGCGGCGTCAGAGGCAGCGGCAGCGGCAGCGTTTGAGGTAGCAGCAGCGACAGTTGTGCGTCAGAGGCAGCGCACGCTGTTTTCGCCCGTCTGCAAGTGGGGAGCAGCGGCAGCAGCAGTATTGTCAGAGGCAGCGAGCGGTGTCAAGAGTCAGTGGCGCGGGCGGCAGCGACAGCAGCAGCAGCGGCAGCGGCAGCAGCAGCGACAGAAGCAGCGTTGGCGGCAGGAGCGGCAACGCTGCTCAGGAGCGAACGATGAATGTGGCATCGCCTGCCCCCGCCCCTCACCCTTTTCCCCACCCCCGCCGTCCCCATCTCACCTCCACCTCCATCGGTGTACTGCTCCCCGTCGCCGCCTCGACAAACTCAAACCCGCCGCCGCCGCTGCCCTGCGCCGCCCCGCCCCCTGAGCACCCCACCCCGCCGCCGCCCGCCGCTTGCACGGCAGGGGTGGAGGTGCCTCCTGGGGACGGGGCGGAGGCGGTGGGCAGGGGAATGTATGCAAGGGCTTGGGCGAGGAGCGTGCCGCCCACCTCGCGGAGGGACAGGTTGTCCGTGGCGATGAGTTGCTGGCACACCTCCCACATGCATGACCAGAACGCAAGCACCTGCAGAGATAGAAGGTTGAGGGGGGCAAGCGGGGTGGGACATGTGGGGGGGGGCGGGGGCCAGGGTGACACACCAGCTGTGGAAACCAAGGCCACTGGGACAGATGGCGCAAGGCGTGGCGCAAGGCATGGCGCAAAGCGTGGGGCTGGAAGCGCGGCGGTGCAGATTGAAGACGGAGCGCAGTTCAGCGTTGCCCTAGTGGCAGCACAGGGATTCAGAAAAAAACATTGGTGTTGGCAGGAGGGCATGTCAGCAGCAGCGTATCACACGGGGGGTTGAGGTAAGGTCGGGGGTTGGAGGCACATGGAGGGGCAGGGGCAGGCGGGAAGGGGGACAGGAAAAGGGCGGCGGCAGGGTGCGACCCCATGACACACTCACCGCGGGAGGCAGCTGCTGCGCAGGCCTGCGTGCCCTGTCGCTGAGCTCCCTGCACAGCTGCAGCAGGTAGCGCAGGAACTTGACGCGGGGCGGAAGCTGCAAGGAGCTGGCGGCGGCGGAGGTGGTGTCGCCGGCCCCACTGCTGGTGGGTTGGGGAAGGGGTGACCCTGCATCATCATCAGCAGCAGCAGCATTGATGGCGGCATCAGCAGCAGAGCGGCCAAGAACATAGGCAGCAGCAGCAGCAGCAGCAGCAGCAGCAGCAGCAGCAGCAGCAGTGTTGGCAGCGGCATCCGCAGCAGTAGCGGCATCCGCAGCAGAATCAGCAGAGACATTGACAGCAGCAGAGGCAGCAGCAGTGACCGCCGCGACGGTGATGCCTGCCCTGCCCTCCCACCTGCCAGGGGTGAGAGCGTGCCCAACAACCACATGCCCAGCAACAAATGTCCCCTCTGCTACCGCCAAGACATTTGCCATGCCCTCCACCGGCAAGATGTGTCAGCTTGCCCAGCAACCAACGTCCCCGCTGCTCTGCCAAGGTCTCTACCCTGCCCTGCCCTGCCCCGTCCACCTGGCAGGTGCGCCAGTGTGTCCAGCAGTGCTGAGAGGACGGGCTCTGCTTGGGGTGCTGTGAGGGCCAAGGGCGAGCAGCGGGAGCGCAAGACTGCGCCGCTGAGGCTGCAGGAGGGTACCATTGCTTCAAGCAAACGGCTGAGTGAGAACCTGCATGCGATGGGGGGGGGGAGGACGGAGGGCCAGGGTGAGGACCAGGGGAGAGCAGCGGAACTGCAGGATGACGGTGCTGATGAAGGCACCACTGCCCCAAGCAAAAGCAGAGAGCTGCGTGGGGACCTGCTTGGGGTCAGGGTGGCACGGAGGAGGGATGGTGCGCAAGACAGCAGTGTCTGCACCTACCTGGCAGCTAATGCCCAGCTCTCCGACAGCTCCAGCGTCGTTCCCGCCATCGCCTGACTCAGCAGGCGCAGCAGCCCGGCCACGCTCGCCACCCCACCCTCTTCCCCAGCACCAGTGGCACCAGCACCAGCACCCGAGGCAGTGGCAGTGGCAGTGGCAGTGGCAGTGGTAGTGGTAGTGGCAGTGG
>JAWZTI010000861.1:7879-19560 GCA_039880955.1 Chlamydomonas urium
GCCTTTGGAGAAGCAGAATGGGGACAGGCAGAGGAGAATCTTGCAGCAGATGCTGGTGGAGCTGGTGCCTGATGGCTGGCTGCCAAAAGGCAAGACCTCGGGGCCCGAGGAGGAGGCGGAGCAAGGCCCATGCAAGGGGGCAGAGACCCGAGCGAGTGACTTGGAGGCAGGAATGTGAGGGCAAGCGACAGCAGGGTAAGGGGATGCGCGGAGTGGCTTGTGAGGCAGAAGGGGCGGGCTGTCAGGCGGATGGCCAGGCGGACGATGAGGAGGCGGAGGGCGATAACAGCTGTGCTGGATGCCCTTCGCTGGTGGACGGCGAGGTGCAGGTAAGGCTTCTCTGCTTGCCAACAGGTAGTGGCAGCTGATAGGCAATGTGCTGCAGGGCAATTTCCCCCATGTCATGCCGATTTTCGGCCTGGCACTCCGGAACACGGGTGCCTGTTCACATTCCCTCGCAAGCATTTCAAGCACTGACGTTACCCTGCTTCACCTCCTCTCTCTGCCCTGCGATGCCTGCATCTGTGAGCTTGCAGGTGCGGTGGTCTCCTTACTGGACATGTTCTCCCTAAGTAAGAGAGTGGGCCAGGGTGACATTCACAAGGTCACACAGAGTGAGGCGCAGGGGGTGCGGCACAGCTGTCCGCTGTCCGAGCACTTCATCACAGGGCTGTGCTACTTTGACGGGGGAGCGGATACAGCATGCCTGGAGCTGCAGCTCAAGGACTGCAGGCAGGCGCGATACCGTAGCGCGATCACGGCCTTGTTTGACGGTGTGCCTCCGTCCCTGCAGCAGCGGCAGGGTGCAGGTTCGGGCTGGGGCGGTGGAGGGCAGCCAGTGGCTGCAGCGCAATCAAGAGGCAGACCACATGGGGAGGTACACGGGACGGTTGTGTGTGCAGGAGCAGGGTCAGAGGCAGGCTTGCGAAGGAGAAGGCGAGCATCACTGCCAGTTGGGCCAAAGTTAGACCCTCCCGCGACCCCGTACATGTCAAGGACCAGCGGTCAGCCCAGCATAGCAGGAGGTGCTGCGCAGCAGCAAGCGTCAGCGAAGCCAGCTTCAGGGTTTGCTGGCGCGAGCCCAGAACCAGATGTGGGTGTGTCGAGTGCAGGCACAGCGGGATCTGGGCAGCGGCGTGGAAGGGGGGGTAGGGACGGCAGGGGCAGTAGAGGCAGTAGCGGCAGCAGGGGCGGAGCGGAGCCTGGCGCGGCTTCAGGCAACGACGTGCCTGAGAGTGGAGGCAGCCACGGTACAGTCCACCTCCTCACCAGCCGACGCCTGGCTGAAAGGCCGGGCAGTGCGGAGCCAGGGGGCGACTGTGGACACAGAGGGCCAGCGGCGAGCGGCAAAAGGGGCAGTGGGAGTTTGGCTGCAGCAGGCAACACTGGTGGGACTGCAGCTGCACGCGGGAGAGGGGGCTTGGTTGAAGCCAGGACCCGGGATGCAGCAGCAGCAGGGGCGAGAGCAAGGTCCAAGTCAAGGCGAGGAGCTGGCGCTGGCGCGGCAGGTGCCGGTGATGCTGGCTGCATCATAGACCTGACTGGCGTGGAGAGCAGTGGTGATGAAAAACATGGCAGACACCTCACCAGCAGCAGCTGCAGCAGCAGCACAATACGGTTGAGTTTAGCAAACCCGCTGTGATGCAGCAGCCTCAAGCAGCGCAACAGCAGCAGCAGCAGCTAGCCGCAACAACAGCAGCTAGCCGCCAGATGTGCCTGATGTCATGACTTACCATGATGCGGCGGACCGAGCCGTAGATGAGGCCCCGTAGCTGTTGCTGCAACTAGGAAATTCAGATGAGGAATGACGCTGGTACTGTCACAAGCAAGGCGCCAGGAGTGTGACAATGGTGCTCTGTTCTTTCAACTGCTGCCCAACGCACAATGTTCCTGCGTGCTGTGGCTCACAGAAGTGCCTTGGATGCTCACGCTTTGCATTGTTTTGGATTCTCATTGTTTCCACAAGTGCGGCAAGCGGCAGGGACTGCTTGTAACAGACATCGGACCAAAAGGGGACAAGTCAAGGAGGCGAGGTTCCTACTGTCCTAAGCAAGAGCCAGCATTATTCAGGCTATCACAAAACAATGGGCATAGGATGCCTCATGGGCCCCAGGTTGCACCCAGGGAATGATGCAAAGCACGGCTGCCACCAAACTCGATAGCACAACCTGCAGATTGGACAGAAAGTAAATGATGGTGAACGGCCGCCACTCCATTGGAATACCACGAATTCACACAGGGGGAAGCAGTGCCATGAATCTGGCCTTAGTGAGCATGCACTGGTGGACGATGGGGAGTGCTGCTCTCCCACATTGCTCGAAACGACAGGACATTGTGCCGACTGTCAGGAACCCAGCGCCCTGCAATCCACAGCCATAGATAGGCCCATCATGCCAGCACTGCGAGTCAGTGGTGGCTCTGGCTGGCCCTCAGTCGCCCCGGCAACAGCTGTGGGCACTCACAGCACTTTCTGTGCAGCCACTGCCCCAGCCTCCCGACAGTTGGCAAGCTCCTCCCGCAGCTGGTGCTCATGTGTGTTGCACTCCTCCAGAGCTTTTGAGCGCTCAGCGAGTGCGTAGATGGCTGTGTACTTGTGTTGCTTCTCAGCCTCGTGCCGCTGCTGCAGACTTGTGATCAACGATTCTTGCGAGGCTCGATTGGCTTCAGCTGCATGGCTTGAGGACAGGACGTTGCGTAGCTTGAGGCGTAGTGTGTCAATCTCCTCGTCCCTCTTCACAAGCTGCAGCGCACAGGGCGGCGGGGTGCATGAGCGGGTCAGGCAGATGAACTAGTCGATGCATGGAGGTGCAGCTGCCTTGCCTTGCCAGGCCTCACCTGCACCTCCATCTGCTGGCTTCGTGTAAGGTCCACATCCTTCCAGCTGCGCTTTCCAAGTGCCTGGAGTGGGACAAGCATGCCAAGTGTCAGCAAGGTGCCAAGCCTTTCAGTGCTGACACTTCTGCTGATGCCGCTGCGCTTACCGTCGCCGTTCTTCCGTCGGCCGCCAGGTGCCCGTGCAGGGCGAAGAGCATGAAGACGCTGCGCGCAAAGGGGTTGGCGGGGACATGGCAGGCGCGAGGTGGGGTTGGCATGGCGAGCGCCTACACCACATTGGCTGCCACTGCTACTGGCGCTTCATTCAGCTTACCAGATGAACAGCGCGACAGCAATGGCGATCGTCGTGTCGCTGGCAATCGGTTGCAGGTGGGCTGAGAGCGACCTCGCCCTAGACAACGAGGAGCCTCTTGACGGCAGCGGCGACGACAGCGAAGGCAGGCGACCCGGGCTGTTGAGCTTCTCTAGGAAGAGCTGCTTGCTGAGCATGTTGGCTACTGAGGTATCAGCTGGGCTCTGGGCAGAGAGGTAACAGGAAATCACGGGCAACAGGCTACGGTGGCTGCCCGCCTCTTTGCTGCTGCTGCGGCTGCTGCTGCACGCTGAAAGTGCGCTGCGTTGTTGCGCAGCGCGCTGTGACCCCAGGTGTCGCTGCTTCGAGCTAGTGTCTTTGTTGCAGATGGCGGCCTCGTGGAATGGGCACGTGCACAACAGAGACAAACGATAGGTGGTGCAGCGAAATGAATGCAAGTATTGAGGCACCGCTGCACGAACGTCACGCGCCAGGGCTGCAACAGCAGGATCGCCCACCGCGTTGTCCCACACTTTGCACACCTTGCAAGGTGGGCTGCGTTGACTACACCAGCTGCGGCCTCATTCTGCCCGTCACGCACCGCTGGACCAAGACCTTGACACACTGGCGCCAGCCGGGCACACAACATGGCATCCGCGTCTGAAAATGGACGCCTGACAGATGCACAGCGCGTCTGGCACCCTGAGCTGCATTTGAGCTTTGTCAGCGCTGTTCAGCAGCTTGGCGTCAACACGGCCGTGGCCAAGACCGTGCTGTCGGTGCGTTTGCCGCTTCTGCACCACCTGGATGGGTGACCAGCTGTCACAGCAACGGCCTCTTTGAAAGGCACATGCTGTGCACCAGCGAATATGCAGGACTGTAGACAACAGCTGCATGATACCGCAAGCTGCGTGGCACACAGCGCATGGTGCACCAACCGACACTTGTCTCTTCCCCATGCCACAGATAATGAAAGCCAACAGCCTGACGCGGGTGCAGGTGCAGAGCCACCTCTTTGAATTCAAGCGGCGCCTGCGGCTGCAGGCCAGCATCACGCCAGGCAACCTCATCCCAGACATACTCGTTGACAAGGTCAGAACGCATTCCCATAACACCAGCAAGCGCAAGGCTTTGTGACTGCAGTTCGAATTCATGTCTGTTTACTTTGTGCTAGCACTCACCTCCCGTGCATGGTTGCTGTGCTGCAATTGCAGGCCTATGATGAAGCTGCAAAGAAGCTGCTGGCTGAAGGTGGTATCCTGCCCACCAGGCGGCCGCTGTCTGAGGCCAACATACCACAGCAGCAGCAGCAGCAACAGCAGCACAAGCCAAAGTTGCAGCAGCGCAACGCACGCGATGACCCGCCGCACCCAATCCCGTTGCGCACCCTGGGCCAGGCAGCGCAGGCCACTGCACTGTCTGCACAGCAGCTGCCGCTGTCACCCACTGCCAAGCAGCCTGCGGACGACTCTGACAGCACAGACACGGAGGACATCGGCGATGACCTTGAGCTCAGCAGCAAGACCAGCCAGAATGTTGCGGGCTTGACGCGTCTGGAAAGCAGCAGCCATGCGGTGGAGCAGCTGCAGGCCAGGGGCCAGCCTGAATGCGCGGCCCAAGCACTTCCACATGCGCCTGCCATCCCTGCCAGGGCTGCGAAGCGCAGCAGGGAGCGTGGCCATGGCAGTGAGGGACAGGAGAACAGGGGCGGGATGGAGGAGGAGCCCGAGTCTGACAGCAGCAGGGACAGTGATGGCAAGAGGTTGCATGCAAGGGGCAGAGCACTGGCTGAGCTGCCGGCGCAAGCCCAAGGGCCTGTATCCCTGCAAGTTCTGCAGCAGCGTGGCCGCGATACACTGCAGCAGCTGCAGCAGCAGGGTCGCAGTGCACCGCACTCAAGGCAGCAGGGCCCTCCAGGCGCACAGGGTGGCGGCAGCGGCGCACCTTTTGCCCTATTCATTGGCAACGAGCGGCAGGGCTGGAACCAGCAAGGCCTGCATGCTCAACAGGCAGCGTCTGGCGGTTCCGGCGGAGTGCTGGGCCCCGAGCGGCCGGCCGCGCCGCCGCTGGCGCTGCCGCCGCCTCCACAGAGGCCCCTGGCCCAGCGCCCAGTGCCAAGCAGCGACGTTGTCAGCGATCAGGCCAACGACCCACACGGACGGCGAGGGCCCCTGGCTCCCGCTGCCATGTATGCCATGGCCCTGTCACCCTTTCCCTCCCCTCTGATGCCCCAACCCCACCACTCACGGCTGTTCATGAGCTACCCTGGCTACCCTATGCTGCTGCCTCCGCAGCTGGCCATGTTTGCATCCCCTTACCGCGCTCTGGGCACACCTGGCGACCGGCTGTCAGCAGGGGGGCTGCAAGGCGCGCCTCAGCCAGGTCAGGGACCAGGAGGACTGGGCTGGCCTGAGGCAAGACTGCCTTCGGCCTGGTCAGCCCTGGTGCCGGGCGCAGGCAACGTGACACCGCGAGGCAGCGTGACACCGCGAGGCAGTGTGACACCGCGGGGCGCTCCATCCGCCTCCCACCACGCAGCTGGCCGCGAGTGAGACGGCCTGCCGCTGGGTGTTGAGCCTTGTGCAGGAGCGTGAAGATTTGCTGTTGACGACCGCCATCCTACGACCGCCGCCACCGCCGACGCCGTACACGCACCGCACACCTCAGACATGCACCAGATGCGTGCCGTTGGCGTGTCTTGAACTCAGCCAAGCCGTGATGGATTGGGCGACCCAGCAGCTGCAACCCAGCACTGTCATGACCAACACTCTTTGTATATACTGTACAGCTTTTCCCACCCACCACCACGCAGCTGTGATTGATTGGACTGCAGAGGGCAACGCCTCAATGTGGCAACAAGCCGTTACACGTGAACCTAAAGGACCCCAACCTAAACAACCTAGGCAACTGTCCTTACGACGACCTGCTGGTACCACATCACCTGGTGCCTGCCTGTGACAAGCTGCCTGGTCCGGCCCTCAATCCGCCTTGGCTATCTTGCACATGGCACCTGCAGTTGAGCTGCGCTTAGTGTATGTGAGCACCGGTGCACGCTACCGAGCTGCCAAAGAGGGAAGGCTTTGTGAAACCTTCTGACAAGGACAGGACATGGTGCGCTGCTTCTGCCTAACAAGCTGTGCTGTGTTTGGACGCACTTCCCGACTGGTGCATAATCGCATGTAGCGCATTTTCTTTCCTTTGCCCGATGATCTGCCCGGCCTGCCAGGGCAGCAACTGTTTTTGTGCATTTGTGGCAGGGCAGGAAGCGCAGCTTGTGCATCGTAGGCAACTTGCAAAGACTTGAGCCGAGGTCTGCCATCTTTAAGCAGGCTGGCACGCATTGATTCCGGCATGCTTAGCATTTGCGTGCTGCCATTGCATGGCAAGGCACAGTCGCTTGCGTACCAGCGAGCTGAGCTGCAAGTGCCACATTACGTGGCCCACATATTGTTTGCACACATTTGTAACGCAAGCACGGCGTGTTGAGTGTGACCAAGCAAGGAAGAGGAATAGGCCACAACATGGCTCCCCATATAGGGCTGTGTAGCAGCCAGAAGGCCCGCGCCTATTGGCTCTGGCATCGTTGCCCGCCAGTGCTGTGAAAGAAAATCGACATCCACAGCTAAATGCCTCGCTGCCCAAAGAATAAGGTGGATCCGATGGAAGGACAAGCTGGCTGAATTGGTCCCATCATGGCAATGCCATGTTTAGGTCTGAGCCAGAAATGTAAGCAAGAGGCTAAGCCAGCAGCAACCTGCCTATGAGCTGCCAACTTCACACCGAAGCCCTCCGGCCATGTCAATCATCATCCGCACCTTCTATCCCTTGCTCATCCCCTTCATCAATCCCCTCCAACTCCTCGAAGTCACGCACTTTGACGTCGGCATCCTCGCCGTACTGTATTGCCGTGTCGATGTTGTACAGCACCTCGCCGATGCTGTGTGGGGCAAGCAGCGGCAGCAGCATGTGCCTTATCAAGTCGGCTGATGGATGAATCGATGAAAGCTGTCTTCCCTGTCTAGCGCAGGGGCGTTCAGTAAGGCGACAGCAGCTTGGTTGCAAAACCAAGGCAGCATGTGCAGGCCAGTGCAACTGAGTGAGATCAGTAGCAATGTCTTTCAGCTGACCAAGGACAGTAGTCCCTCAACAGCAGCCGCAGCCCTACCTTTCCTCATCCGAGATGTCAAGGGGCACAAAGCTCACGAGGCTGAACTCATCCAGCAGCATCGCTACGGAGCGGTTCAGGGCCCTGAAGCGCGGCCCCGTGCTGGCAGTGAGGCGGGCCAGCAGCTGGTTTGAGTCAGGGTACAGGAACTCCTCCAGGCCACGCTGCAGAGGAGGGGTCAGGGTAGGTAAGGATAGGTAATTATTGACAGAGAGCCAGAAGGGAATGCCTAATGAAGGCCACGAACGGGCTGCACTTGTCAATAAGGCACTGGGTGGCCGGCTGGGATGCAGTGGAATGGCAACGGCATGACATGCCTCACACTGGTGTGCCCACACCTTGTCTGGACAGATGTCCATCTTGGTCAAGACGTTGACATGTGGCAGCTCAAGCTTGACCATGGCTGACAACGCTTGCATGGCACCGGCGATGAACTTGGTGGCATCTGTGCCGGACAGAGCAGGGCCACAGGCAGTGAGAGACAAGGCTTGCTGTGGGTTACTGCAGTAACCAACTTGCACTGTCATGCTCCATGGGCTACTAAACAGGCTATCAACGCACGCAATCTCTGCTTGCGTCACCCTAACCAACGCAGATGGCGCATGTCACAACTGAAGTAGACGCAACAACAAGTGTTTACAGCTCGGGCACATGCTAGGACGCGGGCGCATGCTGCCAGCACCAGCTCCCTGTGCAACGCACCTGTCATGAAGTGGCAGTCTAGGCAGTACACGACGCAGACAGACCAGCCGTCAGACTTGAGGTACTCAACAAAGGTCTTGAACACGCTGAGGTGGCTGTACAGCTCGATTTGACCGGGACAGTCAAACACCAGGTAGTCATCATCGCCGTAGCCCTGAAGGTTGGAACAGGGCGGGAGGAGGCAGGCGATGCATATTGTTTCCGATTCATTGAGCTAGATATGCTGCACTACAGCACGTCAGGGTGCAGGTGACCATATGCAGCAACCAACCAGCAAATGTAATAAACACCTGTGAGGCAATCACCTGAACGCCGCTCACACGAGTGGGTGTGGCCAGTGGCTTACAATGCCAGCACGTCCTGCGATAGGCTGCTCACAGCTGTCCCTACATGCCCCTACGGGCCACAGCTGCTCCTAAGCCCTGCGGCGCAGCAATGGCGCCTTCTGATGCTGTTGCGTCAACAGTGTTTGCTGTCCCTGCCACTGCATCCTGTCAGTGCAGCTGTTGTTTGGCAGCGGGAGGGCAACAACAGTGTGCAGCGGCAGCTCCCCGTGGTGCTTGGTGGCGCGACGCCTCTGCTGGCGGCTTCCCCAGCTTCTCACTCCAGCGCCTTGATGCTGCTCGTCACAGCGCCCCCTTCTCTTCCTCTCACCTTCCCCTCCCCTTCCTCCCCCCTAACCCCTCCCCTTCCTCTCCAACTAATGTACCTGAAGCTGCTCTCCTAACCACTCGTCCAGGTTGTCCTCTAGATATTCCATGCAGTACAGCAGACCCCTGTGTGAACGGATGTTGGAGTGTGGGGCATGTCAGCACGGCTCAGCATGATATGTCAGCGCAATCTTGCGCACTGCACAACACTGAACATGCGCCCAGTGTGGCATGCTCCATGCACTTGCCTTGAATGCTTGATGAACACTCTTCACCGGTCATGCATCCTCCACTGCCAATCAGTGTCAGGACTAATCATGCTCCATTGCCTACGCCAGCCTTGGTCCCTTACGACTGCTCCAACCTCCCACTCAGCAAGTCCCGGTCTGCATCTGTTCTGCCCCTTTGCCCCCAGCCCCCGTTTCACCCACCCACTGATGTTGATGCCTTGCACCCCGACTTTTTGCCTAAATACCTCTGCGCTACTGCGTCACGGCTGCCTCGTCCCTCCAGCTTACCCGTTGGGTCCCAGCTGCAGCTCCTCCATCACATCCTCTAGTGTCACCAAGTCTCTCACATCGCAGGACACGGGGTAGGAGAAGCTCTCGGCTGCAGGATCTGGTTTGAGGGTGGAAGGCGGGGGCGAGGGTGATGCATGTGTTGGCGCCATGGCAGCACCGTGGGCGCCGAGCAAGTATTGTGCATGGTACAGCAGTGCGCTGATCAGGAGTTGTGCAGGCTGACTAGCCTGGCTGTGTCTGCCTGCCTGCTGGTACTGTGCGGCGGCTGCCATGGTGAGGTGCGTGCAAGACCGATGCCCAGCTGATGAGCGCTGTATACCTAGGTTGACTAAGTGAATGGAGCGGCCGATGGACTGGCAGTGCTGATACAATGTGTCGCAGTATGTTGACTGCAGCATGCAAGACACGGCAGGACGCATCACATTGAAGGATACTGGCATCAAGGCAATGAATCGGTGAGGACAGTAGCAGCAGCAGCAGCAGCGTCAGCTCTCATGCCATGCATGCCCACCTTTCCACAGCCGGCGGGGCCCACAACCAGCTGGCAGTACTTCCCCATTCTCGATGCGTGCTGAGTTGCTGCGTCAAGGTTGCCGCGTACTCAGCGTCATCATCGCATTTGTAGCCGCTGCGGTCCTGGTGGGCCTCGCACGCACGTTTCAACAGTGTGTGGGCCTTTCCTTTAGTTATAAATTCACCCCCTGAGGCATGCAGGTTGACGTACTGTAGCTTCACGCTGTATCAGATGTCGTTCTGGCGTGCCACTTGCCCTTGCACGGCAAACAAATGGCATTGGCGCCCACACCAATTTTGCAGCGCCAAACCTGACGCAGCTGTGCACTCTGGTTGAGCCCGCTTGCCCGCCATGGCGCAGCAGCAGTCGCATGCTGCAGCGCTGGCGTGCAAATTAGTGCGGGAGCTGCATGGCGACATCACCGAGGTGCGTCAACAGCGCGTGAAAGCCATGGCGAGCTGCCGGGGCCCACGCTGCAGCATGCCTTATCAGCTGCACCCGTCATCACAGTGTCTGCTCAAGCCCTGCATGGGGTTGATGAGGCAGCCGCCAACGCAACCCAGGGCTGGTGTCGCAAGCTTGTCAGCTTGTGATGATAGCACAGGGAACAGGCTGTGAACCCATCACAGCTCATGCAGCCCAGTGTTTCCCATCTGCCTGCTGCCGATGGCCTTGCAGAAAGTGGCGTGCCACCTAGTTGCCAAGGGTCTGCAGCCCCTGCCAGACATCATGCGTGGCACACAGATGCCGCCGGGGCAGGTCAAGCAGGCGCTGCTGCTGCTGCTGCAGCACAACTACGCCGTCGCCTACCTGCACAAGGAGGACGAGGGCATCAAGAACGCAAGGCCGCCGTACCATCTGTATGCACCATGCTTGGAACGAATGCTGCAGATAATTAGGTGTGGGGGTCTTTTACAGACACTCCCATTGGGATGCACAAGGGCGCATAGTTTGCCTACCCCAAACTGGGTGGGATTTCGGAAGCTTGGAAGGTTGGTGGGGTGAGCGTCTAGGGTTTCAAGCACAAGGCCCCCAGCAAGGCCTGCTGCTGAGGCATGCATCATTAGCAAACAGGGTTTATCTAGGTAAGGTTGAAGTCAATGCTACAGAGGTCCTTTGCAGCTTGAAAATGACTTACCAGTGACCACTGATGTTGGCGCTTGGCCCTGCCTCCTGTGTCTTGAAGGTACCCTCGCTTCCTGCTCCACATCAAGGAGGAGATGGGAGAGGAGGCAGAACGCATCGTGGAGATTCTGCTGCACCAGGGCCGCCTCAGGTAAGGGGCAGCAGCAGCGGCAGCAGCAGTAGGAGCTGCAGTGGTGGGATGGGGAAACAGCGGAGACAGTGATGGAGGGAGAGACGGGGAAAGCAGCAGGAGCAGCAGCGGGGCAAGCAGTGACTGTGGCAGATTGGGGAAAAAGCAGGGACAGCGGTGCGGACAGCAGTAGGTGCTGGTGCAGCAGCAGCAGCAGCAGCAGCGGGAACAGCGACAGGCGCCCGTATGCTGACAAGGCAAGCTATGCAATGCACTCGCTGTGCCCTCTTGCTCTGTGTTCTGATGTCCGCAGCCTGGATCAGATCATCCAGGCCGTTGCAGGGCGGCTGGGCCAGGAGGTGTCCGAGGTGCAGGAGCGCGTGCGCAACGTGTTCATGTCGCTTGTGCAGAGCCACTACATCGAGCGCTGCCCGGTGTGCCTGATGCCGCCGCCACGCGTCGCGCCGCACCCCGCATCCATCAAGGGACGTAAGGCTGCCGGCACAGGCAAGGCGGGAGGCGCCGCACAGGCCGCCGACCAGGTACGGGCGATGCGAAGCATGGATGAGGCGTTGTTTGACAAGAACAGGTTCAAGCTTCCGCAGGAGCTGATTATCTCGATAGCGACGGACGCCGCGGCCGATGTGAAACCAGCGGCGGCAGATGGCGGTGAGGAGGCGCATGGGGCGGACGGCGAAACGGCGGCGGGGGCGACGACGGGGCCGGGCGGCAAGCGAGGGGCGGCGG
>JAWZTI010000862.1:2319-16484 GCA_039880955.1 Chlamydomonas urium
CATGCGGGGAGGCACCGGGGTAGGCAGGCGGGCAGCGCAGAGGCATGAGGGCATGCAGGCAGGCATGTGGGGAGGCAAAGGGGCAAGCATGCTCCTGCTTCCCCATCGCCTGGCATCACTTGTTGAAGTGTTGGGGCAACAGGGGCGCGTTGCGTTGGGCGGAAAGGAGACAGGGAAGGAAGCAAGAAGGCACGGGAAGAGAGAGATAGCGTGGCTGCGACCCTCTGATGCGTGGGTTTGGGGCTGGGATGCTTGTGGCAGCAGGGGTGATGTGCATCCTATGGGTTCTGGGGGTGAAATTAGCAAATGGTGACGGAAGGGTGGGAGTACGAGAACGCAGGGCAGGAGTCACACAACTTACCGTGCGTACTGCTGACAGAGCGCTGTGGTGGTGGTCGCTTCACAGTCCGTGGGGCGCTGCGATGACACGTGGACGCCCAATAAACTGTTGAGCTAAGCCCCTGCTGCCAGCGCCACGTCTCCAAGCACTTCCCGCAGCTGGCTGCGAGGGACGCCAACAGTGGCTCCGATACCGGCAGCTGCTGCTGCTGCTACTGTGTATGTCCGACGTGCTGCATGCAAGCCCATGAGGCTGAAGGTTGCAAACCCTACCCCTCGTGGCTGTAAACCCCTACCCTGCCCTACCTACCATGTTGCATGCAGTGCCTGGAGGAGCTGGGGCACAGGCCTAACCGGGACCTGCCCTTGCTGGGCGGTGCGGTACACGCTGACCTGGCGGTGTTGGAGGAGGCGCACATGCCCGTTGCAGTACAGCGTGAGGGCGGCAAGCACTACAGCCGCAGTACGCCCCACGTCGAGCTGGGCGGCACGGTTCTGGAGAGGAGGCTGCTGCAGCTGGCCGGCTGCACCGTGGTGTCTGTGCCAGGCCATGTGTGGAAACTGTGGGACATGCCTGAGGAGCAGGTCATGTATCTGTGTGGCCAGATGGCCGAGGCGGGCGTGCCTTTATAATGTTGTTCGGCGAAGACGTAAAGGTCAATGGTAGAACATGTCGCGGTAGCAGCATATGCTCTGCCTCCGCTGCGCATCTTGTACCGCCTGCCTCACCCACACCACAGTTCCTGGGCACTTTGATCTCTTTTCATACATGCTGCATATCATTTGCGGGATGAAAAGCCAACGCAAATGTCGGCCATCCCCTGCAGTAAGCCCGTGTGGTCGGGACCACAACAACTGCAGACTTCCTAGAATAAGATAAATGAATGCGCATTCACGGCATACAGACGGAATGTTAAGCACATGGTGTTCCAAGGCGTGAATGCTTAACAAGCCAAGCATCACAGGTCGCTTGGGCGGCTCGCACGAGCACGCCCTCTCTCCCAAACTGTCCTTGTGTATAAAGCATCTCAAGTGGCTTTATGAGTGAGCGAGCAGGGAAAGAGCGCGCAGTCAGGGGCCGCAGTTCACACACCCTGCTGTGCAGATAGGTGCCGACGGCCGTGCCCCCCCACCCCGCATTCCCACAGGTTTCGCAAAGCATGCGCCAGAATTAGCATGCATACAGGCATTTACCTATGTTAACATGCATAGAGGTATCAGAAGTTTCTCCCTGACCGCCTGCTTTGAGAGGCGGCCATGGTGGCCTAGCTCAGTGCCCCTGCAGCTGCTTCAGTGTCCCAAAGCTGCAGGGGGCACTAAGCAGGGTACCGCTGCAGCAGCTACGTACGGTATACCGCAAGGCTGCGATTACTGCAATGCTTAGCCAACCATAGGGCGTGGCCTGCGATGCAGCATCGGCAAGAAGGCCCCGCAAGGGCCGGCGATCTTCAGATTTCAAGACAGATCTCTAGAACTATCCTGATAGAAAGCTGGCAGCTGGCAGTGCAAGGCCCCGCAAGGCCGTCATTACACTCAGCTGCATTTGTCCCTACAGGAATGCCTTGCTATCAGGGGGGTTTGAGGCTGCGCGCGAGCGCCGACCGCTGCCGCGCGGTCACGGACACGGAGCGGCGCGGCGTCAAAGCGGCGGCGACGCTCGCACCGTCCGCTGCCGCATCGACGCACCGCATGTCCCATGACGCTGAGTGCTGCACCTGCAGCTGCAGCGGCTGCCCGCTGGCACCCTGCCCATCGCCCCTTGTCTCTTGAGCCGGCTCCCACCCCTCCACGACGGTCGTCATGCGCGAATATGCAGGGGACGACGAACGCACGCTGCGGCGCGGCAGCTGCGACGAGAGGTGCGGGGAGCTGCGCGCAGAGTGCGCCAGGCTGTGCACCGAGTTGAGGCTGTTGTTGTACGCGCCCAGTCCGGGCCCGACACTCAGCCCCGACCCAAACCCTACGCTCGGCCCCGAGCCCAAGCTATACCCAAGGCTGACGCCCATGCTGAATCGCGCGGCCGCAAAAACGCTGACCAGCTGCTCTGATGGCGTGCCATCCTCGGGTATGCCGGAGTTGAGGTCGAGCCCCGTGAGGCCGCCGCCGGCGGTACCGTCCTGCTGGCTGGCATCGGAACGCGGCGAGCCAGGCAGCGGGGACGGGCTCTTCGCTGAAGTGGCCAGCTGCTGCAGCGTCTGAAGGCACACGTGCATGGGCACGCTTGCGCCCAGAAGGCCAGCCAGGGCCTCGTGTTTGGCTGCCTGCGCTACCTGTGCAGGTGTACGACCCTGGCGGTCCATCACCGCCCTCAGGTCGCCCGTCGCCGCGCCGCCGCCGTTGTTGCTGCTGCTGCTGCTGGTGACGCCCGCCCTCGGGGATGAGGGCAGCGGGGGCCGGGGCGATGGCCTGGCAGCCTGCACCGCAATGAATGCCGCAGGTTGGACGCCCACAATGGTGAAGGAGAAGGCAAGCATGCTACGCCACAAACTGTCTATTATCCAGATGCCTTTGTACTATCAAGCAGGCAAGAGCCTCCAAGGTATACCTGGTCAAGCAGTAGCACCAGTGCTGCCTTCAGGCTGTTGTTGGCAGCAGCTATGTGGAGGGCGTTGCAGCCCGCGCAAGCACTGCATGTCCAGCACAGCCGGAAGGAGAGGGGGAGGAGGGGGGCAGAGGCGGCCACACGTGTCAGCAACGAAGGCCGTAGGATCAGCAAGAGTGAGAATGACATGGCAATCGTGTCTCATGACTCATAAGACAGTAATGATGACAAATTTCACGAGATCTATAAGATGGTCACAGCGTCGGTACAACGTGTGTGACCTACTTGCAGAAGTCGTTGCCGGTGTTGTCCCAGGTGCTCAGCCGAGGGTCCGCGCCTGCCCTCAGCAGCTCCTGCACTGCTGCCTGGTGGTTGTTGGCTGCCGCCACCATGAGTGGGGTCAGACCCGACACCGACGGAAGGTCGACTAACGAGCGAGCAGAGGATGTCCTGTGGCAACGTAAACAGTCAGCAAAACAGTGCAGATGCATTGAGTTACGCTGTCAATAAATTGCTAGGCTGTTTGCAGGTTTGTCTAGAGCACCTGAGGAGCCATGTGGCATGTCTGCGGGTTGTGTTGACACACAGCTGCCTGACCCTGCAAGCCTAGCAAGGCCATCCTGGCACAATACGTGCCACAGCAGGTGTGATGCAGTGCACAAAATGTAAACTTGAGGCCCTGCAAGGTAGCCCACACTAAGCCCACACCCACCGCCTCAGCTTTGCATGCTGGCCGCTGATCTTGGACTGTATTGTGCCAAACGACGCTGTGGACGAGCCCCCCAGCCGTGATCTTGGGGTCATGGCGTGCTCAAGCACCAGCCGCAGGCTGTTCACGTGGCCTTGAGCCGCGGCGTAGTGAAGGCAGGTCTTGCGGTACGGTTGGTCGCGTGCGCCAGGATTGGCTCCGGCTTGCAACAGTAAGCTGTACAATGGGCGTACATGGTAAGGACAGCGCGGACTGCCTCTCAGTGCGTGCTCTACCTCCGGTGTGAGTGGTTTGTTGTGCCTGCCTGCGCTGCCACTGGCAGGCTGGCTGGCTGACCCTCTCCTGACAGTTGCAATGCAATACCCACCTGCATGCTTCTACATCACCCAGGCCGCACGCCAGCATCAGCGGTGTTGCTCCATCGCCCAGCCTGCCCTGGTTGATGGCGCGCTTTGCCTTCTGAACTAGGGCAAGCTCATCACTGGACACGGCAACAACGGCAGTTCATGTATACATTGTAGCTCAAGTGCATGGCCACGTCATGCCAGGACACAAGTACATGATGCGCACCTAAAGCTGGAGCTCAGCGCCAGCAGCCACGCTAAAGACCTGTGCGCTCGCAGCAGGACTGCCATATGAAACGGCCCATTTCCGCCCTCTGTGTCGACCACCTGCAGCAGCAGCGCTGGCTGATGCCGCACTGTCTCCAGCGCCGCGTCGGCGTCGTCCTTGCTGAGGCATTCCGCCAGGCGCGTCGACTGCGACATACCGCTGCACATGCACTGGCCCATGGACCTGCAGCATATGCTTCAAAACCCTGCTGCGAGGTGTCGCAACTCTATGCCTGTCATCGCGGTGGCAGCAGCGGGCGCACAACACCTGGTCTTTTCGCACAAAGGGTCCCGTGCATAAGTTGTATTGCAAAGCCGCAATAGCAGTTACATCTTTTGCACACACACCTTTTGACGAGCCTCTGCTTCCTGACAAGCAACTCACGCCGCGCCTTTGTTTGAATGTTGCAGATTCAGGACTTGCTGTACAGCGCAACATAAAAAGCAATTACCAGGGCCCCGGGGCCAAATGCAGGTGCCCACACCATGCATGTGTCAAGGTGCATCTCAGCACAGCAGCAGTCCACAGTCCATAGACACACAGTCCACATGTCATGCTGACGGCTTCCTTGCGTCCTGACTGCCCTGCCATGGCAGCCGTCAGGCCATTGCCGTCAGGCATCTCGTCAGCAATCGTCAAACCAAAAAACAAAGGGCTATATACAAGAGCACCCACAAGCACCTGACAGACGAGAAACGATTATTGTGGTCTGCAAGGTGAGCAGGGGCCTGCTGCTGCCACCATCGGTCAACGCGACACAACAACCGCAGCAAAGGTGACCCCTGAGCCTGCCACATTGTGAGCAGGCCATCCAGCTGCGATGTCCAAGTGCAAATGCAGCCCCATGTGCATGTCAATGTGGTGCAGCGCCCTGGCGCTTCAGTCAAACGTCCCGTGCCCGCAGTTGTCAAGCGTTGGTAAGCGCAGCACTGTGACCATATGCAACAACGCGTGTCAACGCAGGCTGGCAACGGCCCCTCCCTCCGCTCCCTGCTCCTGCCAACACACAAACAGGTATGTGTACCGGGCACCAACCAACAAGGCAAGGGAAGGGCACATCCCAGCACAGCTATCATACATCAGTAGGTTGACCAGTAGGTACACCATCAATCCAGGTAGTGGCGGCTGCGCCACACAGCGAGCGTGCTGCATGACCAGCAACCGTCACAAATACAGTGCTGGCGGCTGTCAGCACCAAACACACTGTGAGGTTCCAGAAGCAAGTGCTGTTGTCGCTGACATGCGGTTCAGGTTCGTTCAAGCTCAGCACTCTGCCTTGCCTGTACGGCCACCCCGCGCTGCCGCTGTCGTGTCACCCAGGCCAGACGAGGTCAACAACAATTGCCTGGTGCCAAGTGACAACGGCGGCCGGTAGGCGCTGCACATCAGGCTTCGGAAGATGGCTCAGAGCCCACAGGCGGCAGCGAGGCGGAGCTGGTGTGGGGCAGGGCTGGTGCCGAGGGCGCGAGGGGCTGCCTGAAGAAGGGGTGATTAAGCGCCTCGTTCGCCGTCATGCGTTGCTCCGGGTCGTACCTGCTCGATGACGCGGGGTGCGGGAGAGGGGGGAGGGGGCAGCAGCACAGGTGAGCAACGCGTCGCGTCATTTGAGCCTTGACACTGACATTCAACCAAGAAGTAAGAGTGCGCGCGTTCCCACAGCGCACATCCCAACATGCATACAGCAGTCCGTGTTGGGCTGGCTAGGTGAGGCAGGTGGTCGCTATGCCCTCCCTCAAGCAGCCCCTGCTGCCCTGCTGCCCTTGCGCCAACAACACCTGGTGCCCAGATGGACTAACCAAGACTACTGACCTGAACAGTGACTGCAGCAAGTCGCAAAGCAGGTCGACGATGGGCCACGCAGTGACGTCTGCCTGCTCCAGCACGAGCCTCCGCAGCCTCAGCATGCGCTTCACCGACTTGACGCTCTTCTTGTTGGGTGCGCCCTCGGGCCAGTGCAGCCTGCAGCATGGGCGGCAGTACAGCCCGCAGCCGTTGCATGAGCTGATGTGTTCCAGAGGCGTTCCAGACGCTACTCCATGCGCATGGCCGGCGTCTTTACGCAGCGGCTTGGCAATGGACTCATACCAAGGTCCTTGCGGGCACCCAACTCAATCTGCTGAGCTTCTTGCCTCGCCCAATCAACTGCACTGCAGCTTTGCATGTAAGATGACTGAAGCTGCTTTTGGTTCAGATGCGCTTGCACCCTGATGTCCCATCATGGCTCCGGAGGTTGGCAGCAGCCTCCCCCCCTCACCTGTTCTTGCGGAAGTACTTGGCGCATACGCTTGCCGCCTTGCCTGCAAGGTGCTCTGGCAAGCAGCCCAGTACCTGCTCCATCATGGCCAAGTGCTCGAGGTTGTCGTGCGTCTGGAACAGCGCATCACCTGCCGGGTGCAAGCACGAGTGGCGGAGGCTGCTTCAGTGGCAAGGAGCATAAAGAGCTACGTCTCGCCACGGTTGTGTATGGTGACAGTGGGGTGCAGTTATTGATCACGGCAGACCTGAGGACACGAGCAGCAACCGGGAGCAGTTAAGCTGCAGCACAAACCTCGCCAAGACTGTGTACACTCACAATCGCCAAGGTTGTGTACGCTTACAGGTCCTGAGCCTGTCCTCAAACGCATACCATGCACAGTGAGCTGCAGCGGCCACGCACACCCTCCCCACCTGTGAGCAGCTCCACTATGATGCACCCCACGCTCCACATGTCGCAGGGGTAGGACCAGCCCATGCCCAGGATGACCTCCGGCGCACGGTAGTGGCGGGTGGACACGATGTTGCTATGGTACTGCTCCTCAAAGGTTGCGGAGCCAAAGTCGATGACCTTGATGGCGCTGGAGGCAGGGATGAGCGAGCCGCTGCAGTGGCGGGCAAAGGCAAGGGAGGGGCAAAGCGCTGTCTCCGGCGTCGCAGACCGCACACAGGCAGCAGACGCTTTGTGCACGCAAGACTACAGCCATGTGTCGCGGCGGAGCCTGTGGTCTGGCCTGGACCTTAAAACTCAGTCTTGCGCCGCAGCTGCAGGCTCACCTGTCGCCCTCTCGTGGCCCATCGCGCGCAGCCAATAGGATGTTCTCTGGCTTGAGGTCAGTGTGCACTAGCTTCAGGTCGTGCATGTATGCGACGGCCTCCAGCAGCTGCCGCGAAAACTGCTGCACCAGGTCAATAGGGAACGGTCGGTAGCTGTTGCTACGCAGGAAGTCAAACAGGCTGGGACCCAGCTTCTCGAACACCTAGGCGCGTTCAAACAAACGCACCAGCAAGTGTGAGCGCACGGGCGTTAGTTCGCAAGATAGGCTGACAAAGCACCACGCAACAGGGTGCATGGGAGTCGTTGCCATGTCATGTGGACAAGCCGTGCATGCGGCATATGCGCACCATGCACACGTGTCCCCGGTAGTCAAACCACTCTCGCAGTGGCACACAGTTCCTACAGCAGGGAGTGGCAGCAAGCAGGCAGCATGATCAGCAAGTGATTTCTAGATGAAGCTGATGGCATGCTTGCACAGGCTGCAGGCAGCGCAGCTGCTGTTCCTAGGTGGCAGCTGGCGCAAGGTGTGGCAGCTGGCGGCGCTTACTTTGAGCCGTCAGGGTCATTGCGCTCCAAGGTGTTGAGCACCTCCAGCTGCACAGTCGTGCGCAGGCGGAGGCAGCGCAACAACATCAAGCGAGTCATGCAACAAAGCGAGATCTCGAAACAGGGCATGGCATGCCTGCATGTGGCCTGCATGCCGTACCGCATGCACCACCTAGCAGCACACATTGAGGCATGCGTACCTCAATCATAGCTGCATGGCGGTATTTATCGATGTTGCGGACAATCTTGATGGCCACGTAATCCTGCGGGCAAGCAAGCAGAGAGGCACATGCGGAGTGAGTGCACAAAGCATGCCACAAGGTTTTGGCGGTAACCATGCATCGCCCTGCTTACCTTGCATTTGCGGTCCCAGCACTCCAGTACCCGGCCAAAGGTGCCTGCACGCGCAACAGACAAGCGGAAACGTTGCACATGCGCCCATGCAAGGGGACCAGTGTACCATGCATGCAGATGCTGCAGCATCTCACCTTCACCAAGGCTGCTGAGAATTTTGTCTGCGCAGAGCATGTCCGCCAGCACCAAAGCACAGGTGGTTAGCCCATACAGAAGGAAGCACCTAGCTGCAGGCAACGCTCCGCTGATTCAACTCACATCGTGAGCTCAGGTTCTGGCCCAAGTCAAAGGCGTAGTGACCATCCTGAAGGCCAGCAACGTGGCATGGGCACCAAGTTGGTGGCAAACCCAGGGGCTATGGTCCCACAGCAAGCATGGGCAGAGTGGCAGCGTTCGCGCTTGCCTCTGTGTCTGGCCTCAGGGGGGGGCTCAGCTTCCCGTCAAAGTGCTCGAGCTGGGTGGGGATGGGTATCCCAGGTCGGAGAACCGTGCGAAATCGCGCTCTCTTGCTCTGAAACGTGTCTTCATCGTCTTGCTGCGCGCAGCGAAAAAAATGCCAGGGTGTCTGTAAACAATCTGCTGGGAGCACCGCTAGCGAAGACGGTCGCAGAATCCCACCTCTACGATAGCGCGGGGCCGCTTGCTGAAAAGCAGAGCGCTGCTCGCAAACTCCATGCTGGTAAGACCGACTTCCTGCCGTCGTCCTGCTGGCAGCTTAAGCGCCGGCGGCGTGCTGGATGCTCGTCATCGCCTACAATAATTGCGACCTGCCGTGCTGCGCGCTGCGGAGACCATTCTGGCCGCATGCACCGCGGCCAGAATGGTCCCACACTGGGTGGGCCATGCATGCAATCAGCAGCCTACAGCAGCTGGGACTGCTCCATTCCTGCATGCATGATGTGCTGTGTATACAGTGGCAGCCCCTGGCATTGCCAGAAGGCTACCAACTGTCACATGTTGCATTGACCGTGCGCGGATATGGTGGTGGCGCGCAAAGAAATGCATGCATGCATGATGCACCCTCAAGCAACCAATCATAAAAAAGGCAAACCACATGCATTGATCAGCAGCTGCTGCTGCTGCTGCTGCTGCTGCTGCTGCTGTAAGCCTGCGTGAGCCCTGGTCAAGGCATTTGCATCCGCCAGGCGAAGCGTGTAGAGCAGCACTCATACTCCCACAGCATGCAGCGCTCCAGGCTGACATCCACTCCATGCTTGCTGAAGTCCTGCAGCCACAGCAGACCATGGTTGCAACGAAATTCCAACAGCATGAACAGCGCGCCCTCCATGGTCAACACCTCGTGGTACTTGCACCGCCGGATGACCAGCGACGTTTCGACTGGCAAAGGGTTTGGCAGCTGCAACTTACTGTTGCTGCTGCTACTGGTGCTGGCCGCCACTGGCACTGCGGCAGCAGGTGATGCCCCTGAGGCCGCAGCTGCTGAGGTCTCGCTTTGTGCGCCAGCCAAAGTGAATCTCGCTGCCGCACAGAGCGCCCATATCGGCCTGCAGTGCAGGCAGGAGCTGAATCGCCAGTATGTATGGCTCCTCGGCAAGCAGGTACCGCAGGATCCGGATGTGGGAGCGATGCAGCGGCATCAGAGGGCCGTCATGGTGCTGTCCTGGGTGGTGCGGATGACGTCGCACATGATCCTGGCATCCAGGATCTGCATGAACGTGCGTTGCTCAAAATCACATCTGCAGCAAGAGAGGCCTAGGCATGGCCTGCCCCTGCTAGCAGGTGTCTTGCAGTGTGTTGCGTGTCGCCTCACCTCGTTGCGCAAAATGCGATGTGTCGCAATCGACAGGCACACCATGAGCATAGCACGGTGTTCACTCTCAGCAGGGCCGAGAGCCTTGATGTAGCGGTCGCAGAGCCCCTTGACTTCGCACTCCACAGACCCGAAGACCTGTGTCCAAGGTCAGGGTAGGGGATGCAGCATCATGTTTCATGTGCGCAGCAGATGCATGTTTCCCGCTGCACCCCGGCCCCTGTCAGCGCACCTCCTTCTGCGGCCCCTTCAGCTCTGGCACAGAGCCACTTTTGGCAAAGCAATTGAGCTGTTTGTACAGGAGACAGTGAACCAGTTTTTCTGAATGCTACTCTGCCATGCTACTCTGAGCTCTTCAGAGGCTCTTTGGAGTTGGGGCCCATGATGTGTGGCGCTGTAAACTCCTTTCTGGGAGCGGCTGCTGATGTGCTCGGCTGCGGCGAGGCATCTGCAGCAGGTGAACTTGTGGTGCTGGGCTTGGCCTGGCCTTTCGAACTGAAAGCACGCATCCAGCGGGCCATCGCAGGGGCTAGGAGCGTGGCTGACGACTCACTGGATGCATAGCCCAGCGCCTGCCGGCCGATGCCTAGTTGGAGCAGCCGCTGCATGGGAGCTTGCTAATCACTGCGCAGCCTGCTCCTGCGACGGCGTGCTCGCTATCGGCTGCTGCGGCTGTGCTTCTGATGCAGGTGCAGGTGCGGCCGCGGGCCTGCGACCGGTGTAAGCGGGCTTGTTCTTGGCTTTGCTGAACAAGTTGATGAAATCGTCGAACGCCTGGGCCTCCTGCGTGTGCCACAGTCCCTTGGTGCCGCAATTCAACCAGACTCACCCGCGATGGCCCTACATGCGTGTCTCGGCTACTTACAAGCAAACACGCGAGCTTCATATTCTATCCACACCGGGATGTAAAGTGCAAGTTGCAGAAAAATGAATTGAAAGACATCATGGTCAGAATATCAACATGGGATCCAACCTACTGTACAAAGCAAACAATTGTGCATCCTAGCAAATCCTGATGTTGTACAAGCCCACGGCCTTGGGCGCAACTCAGTGCTGTGTGCCCCAGCTGTCGGCGCTAAATGTACATGTAGCCATCTGTACCGTCGTTAGACGTCTGCACAGGCACAAGAACAGCAGCGCAAACGGTCAACGTGTGCATCAGCAACAGGTGCAGGGCAATGCGGTGTGGCGTTCACTGCAGCAATGAAGGCAACAACTCCCAACGGATCCTACCCACTGCGGGCAGGGTCCTATGGGAACCTCACGGTGTCCCACACAGACTGAAATATACACAGCGACTGATACTCACATGGAACGCCCAGGTGACCAGCCCTGAAAAGCAGACGAGGCACACTTGAATGACGCTGCTCTGCAGGGGGTCACAAAGCAGAAGAAACCAATGCAGATCGTCAGCCAAGGTAGTGCAGCTGCAGGCCGCAACAGCAGGGGACAAGCCGCACCGCTCCCATCCGCAGGTCTGCGTCTTCTGCCTTGCGTTTTTCGTGCAGCAGTAGCACCACACTCGCAACCACCGCGACCAGTGATAGCAGGTAGCTCAGCAGCAGCACTACCCGCGAGCGACACTGCATGATGCATGCAATGCAAGAAGTCAGTGTGGGCGGGCAAGGCAGCCATGCAGTGCTACCTATGCGCTGCTGCCATGCGATGTTGCCATGCAATGATTGCAGAAGGAATGAAGTAAATTCTGTAGGGATGTACCGTTGCAGCCTCGTCCCCATAAGTATTGCTGGTCACATCATCAGGCGTGACTGTGTTCATCAGCAGTATCGACACTGTTGCGATGACTCCTGGCAGGAGCCATAGCGCGTTGAAGGGCATATTCAGCATGGCTGCGCTGTACACCACTGCATCGGCAAAGAGCCACCATGCTATGCCAAATATGGTGCCAGCTGCGAAAGCTGAGTATGGCCTGTGATTGGAAAGGGCAGCGCGCATGAGGCGACAGCGTCTACATCACAGGGCAGCGCATGGAACTGCAATGCATGCCCAGGCCACATGCACCTGCAGACTTCGTAGGTGGCGTCCCAGCAGGCACCCATGTGTCAAGAGTGCGGAAGAATGCGGGAACGAACAATGCGGATGGATGCATTCCATGTCAGCAGTGTGGGGTCTGTGTGAACAATGGCAGTGCAACTAGCCGATCTGACTGCGATCCAGTTCCAAGCTCGCATCGCCGCTGCTTGCATCTGCAGGCGCGAGACATAGGCCGATTGTCAGCATCAGTGCTGCGGCGCTCCCTGCCCCTACTATACCCCTCTGCCGCGAGCGGCGCAGCGTTTGCAGCACCAGCGCTCGCCCATCTGCCTTTCAGTGATTGGAAGCCGGCACTGCCATCGACTACGAGCTTTTCCAAGAGTGCAGCAACGATGAGCACGACCCACACGCCCCTGCTCGCTGTCAAGAGCCCTGTGCCCAGCGACATCGACATCGCACAGTCGGTGGAGCCCGTGCACGTGAGACTGACAGGCTCAATGCGCCATTCAGGCGCGCGCAGCGAGGATCACCTCAGGCTGTTGCCCTCAGCAGCTGAGGCCAACTGCCACCCGCGTCTGATACCCCTGTGTCTGTTTGTGTTTGCAGATTGCCAAGATTGCAGAGACCTTGGGACTGCTGGACAGCGAGTATGAGCTGTATGGCATCACGAAGGCCAAGGTGGGGGTTTGGTGCACTCGGCACCCAAGCAACCAGGCGGCGTGATGAGACAGGAGCCATCCTGCGACGAGTCGGTTGTTGCGCTGGGCTAACGTCACTGCTAGCTTGCCAGCCGCTGTAGATCCTGCCTTTGAAGGACCAAGCATTGACCAGGCATTCGTGCTGCTGGCTGCTGTGATGGCAGGTCAAGCTATCTGCGCGGGACAGGCTCAAGGATGCGCCAAGCGGCAAATACGGTGAGTCCCTCCCTGTATCTTGTCATACCTCACATGCACTCCCCCCGTGGTCACACTGTTACAGTGTTCAGCATCACACCGCTAAAGCCTTCGTCACCACGCCAGGCATCTCACTCAACATCTTGCCACTTTGCCGGCTGGGGAAACGCAACACCCCTGTTCACTCTGATGCATGGCATAGCCTTCACTGACCTCCTCAGACACAACACGGTGTGTCTTGGTGTGCGCTTCTGCCTGCAGTGGTGGTTGCCGGCATCACCCCCACCCCCCTGGGCGAGGGTAAGTCCACGACCACCGTTGGCCTGTGCCAGGCCCTGGGTGCCTACCTCAAGCGCAAGGTGAGCTGGGCGGCCACAGGGAGGCGGCGGGATGTTTGGGGCCAGGGAGACGGGACACAGCCCCCTTGGATAATGGCAGGGAGCGAGATATGTATTTGTCACGCCCTCCCCCCCATGCTTGTCCGAAATATCGCCAGTGCAACCTTCCACTGAGGCGTTGATCACATGCAGTTGCAAATGTTAACTGTTGCCCGCTAGCGGGGCTGCAAACAGGAACCCTGCACCCACACTTGTGTGACCAGGCTGCGCTTTGGTTGCAGGGGCAAGTTTATAGCTCACACTTCCTGTTCGCCCGCCACGCAGGTTGTGACCTGCATCCGTCAGCCCAGCCAGGGCCCTACCTTCGGCATCAAGGGCGGAGCAGCAGGTGGCGGTTACAGCCAGGTCATTCCCATGGTGCGTTTGAGGGCCAGGGAGTGGCAGGGCAGCCTTGGGGGTTGGGAGGCGGGCAGGTGGCAGTTACAGCCAGGTCATCCCCATGGTGCGTGTGTTGAAGGAGTGGCAGGGGAGTCCAGCGAGTTTGGGAGGCGGGCAGGTGGCGATCACAGCCACGTGTCATCCCCATGCTGCGTTTGAGGGCAAGAGAGTGGCGGGGGAGGCACAGGGGATCGGGCTGGAGAGGGGGAGAGCAGCTGATCCCATGGTGCATGCTTTCAGAGTATGGGGGAAACAGGAAGGGATGCCACTCACATTGTGCGTGTTTTGAGGGCTGGGAAGTGGTGGTGGGAGGTGGGGTCGCGAGCACAGGCGGGGGGGAGGGAAGCAGCGAATTCCATCCCCATAGTGCATGCATTGAGGGCCAGGGAGTGGCGGTGGCGGCTGCGTCTGCTGCTTACTCACCTTTCCCTCCTCTGGTTCCACAGGAGCAGCGGAACCTGCACCTGACGGGTGACATCCACGCTGCCTGCCTTGCCTGCTGCCCACCCGCTGCCCTTACATCCCGGTTCCACAGGAGCAGCTGAACCTGCACTAGCAGGCCTCTGCTTCCTGCGAGATTTCCGCCTGTCATCCCCC
>JAWZTI010000863.1:4836-19118 GCA_039880955.1 Chlamydomonas urium
GGTCCATAGTCCGCCAGACCAGCCTTGGCAGCCAGATTCAAGTAGCAGAAACTGAACTTCTCCTGCCCCCCCTGCCACACACACACTTTACATGCCCTTCTCCCTCTCAATCCCGCCTCTCTTGCTCCCCTGCCTCTCACCCCTGACAGGTCCATAGTCCGCCAGACCAGCCTTGGCAACCAGGTCCAGGTACCAACGGCTGAAGTCCTCACTCTTAGGGGTGATGGCCTCCTCGTTGACCTGTCAGCAGCAGAGGAGAAGGAAGAGAGAAGAAGTTGGAAAGGGGAAGGGAAGGGGAAGGCAATAGGGACCCAGTCCTCACTCTTGGGGGTGATGGCCCCCTCATTGACCTGTGGGCGGAAAAGGGGCAAGAGCATGGAGCGGGGAGGGACATGGAGGTGGATTGGCAGGGTGGAAAGGGGGAGGGCAATGGGAAGGGCAGCGCTGCCTGCCTACTGAATTTTCCCAATTAGCAGCGAGCTGTGCAATATGTTCACCTTGCCACTGCCGCCACCTCATGGGCACCAACACATGCCTAGGTGTCAGGTACCCTGCCACGCCCTTGCTCTTTTGCTGAGCTCCCCTTGGTGACATGTCCCACTCGACCACCGATGCCCTGCTGCTGAAACCTCCCAAATGACAACCGCTGCCCGCTCACCTTGCCACTGTCGCCACCCTTGCCAGCAGCGGCACACCCTTCCCTGCCCTTGCAGCCACCTGTGCCCTTTTACTCAGCTGCACCTGCTAAGACCTCATACCAGTGCCCTGCTTGATCAAAACAGTCCGAACACCAATCACTCACCTTGCCACTGTCGCCACCCTTACCAGCGCCCTTGCCCTGCTGCAAACACAACAAGCATCAGCAGGCAGGCAACAACTTGCTTAGGCTGCAATCACAGGGCAGGGTCACGCTTGATGGCAAGTTGATAGTGACCAAGTCAGGCAGCGGATCAGAACAGGGTCAAATAGGGGTCAAACAGGCTCGAACAGGGTTTGAACTATGATTTACCTGCTGAGCTTGATGGCAGGTAGATAGTGACCAAGCCGGGCGGCGCGGCAATACAGGGTCAAAGCCTGAGGCTTGGCTCGATCAGTGCATTACGGGCCCGCTAGGCGACACCCCCGCCCCTTGGACCTGATTCCCCCTTCACCTTCCCTTGCTGAATTCCCGCCCTCACCTGCTGCTTCTGCTGCTTCGGAGGCTTAGTCTGGGCCGGCGCATCAGAAGTAGCAGTCGCCATGCTTCACCGCTGCCCTCAAGCCTACACTTCCCTCCCTAAGCAGCTACCCATCCTCACCTGCTGCTTCTGCTGCTTCTGGGGCTTGGCCTGGGCCGGCGCATCAGGCGCTGCAGACGCCATCCTCACACAGCGGCCAGCCAAGCGCATGTGCAGGGCCACGTGGGGTGCAGCAACAGCGACACCCGCTGCGCAGCGGGAGCGCTGTGCGCATGGGACAGCGATGTTGCTGCTGGCTGTCTTGACCGTGGATGGGCAGACGCGCTGCTGCAGCTGCAGCGGCTGCGTGGCCGTGGCTGACTGCATGGCTGCTGGCTGCTGCTGCAGTCAGGCCTAAACCGCCTCGGTCGGTTGCGGAGCGGCGAATGCGACGTCACCTGCGAGCACGGGCGGGTTGGCACAGGCGTGCGATGTAGTGGAATTGCAAGCGCTACCACTGCATGCAGTGCCATCAAGTGGACTGGGCGATCAGACACGCAATAGGAGTGGTGCCCAGTGCTGTGGCAGGGAGCGTCATGTGCCTAGGGCGTGCAATGTTGCGTGCAGCCCTCACGGCGACGAGCAAGGGAAGAGCGGTGCATGGATTGCATGGCTGAGCGCCTCACAGCCCCTCGCTGGTGCACGATGCCAACAGGTGTGGCGGCGAGCAGTTTGCTCGTGCCGAACGGGGTGCATTGGCCACTGTCAATGCGCACCCCGGTGGCAAGCTGCTGCACAATGACGTGCACACCTCTCACCTGCACTCGCAAGTTCAAAATGACCAAGGGGCGGCTCCGATACAGGTAATTGGTCACAGCGCCAAATCAACGAGCAGCGTCGCGGTGTTTCACCTCAATTGAGCCCACACCCGTTCACACCCATCCTTTATCTGAAAGTCTGAACAACCTCTGGAGCCAGCTACGCTCCACGGCGGTGTGTCGAAGCTGTCCAAGGTCGGTATGGGCGATTTTCAGGGTGAGTGCAGTGACCACAGCACCATCTGTGTGCATGGATTCACATCATAATGCCGATTCAGTTATTCTATGGCCATCAGGGAGACCGCCCCAACATTCACCGTTGCAGGCGCCACTTTGTGCCAGGAGACGCTGCCGTAGCGGAAGTGCGTGGCCACGCAACGCCGCACAGCGGCCAGCAGCAGCAGGGCGACGACCAGCGGCGGTAAGCCATGCCAAGCAATGCCGTTGAAGGTCCGCGCGCGCAGCGGCTGCGTGCAAAGAGCGCCTGCACGCGCAGCTGGAGCGGAGGGACTGCGTTGGCCTGCAACCCGCAAGCGGTTGGGGTTGGTGGCCCCTGTCCCAGTGCTGAAGGGCTTACCTAAGGCTGTTCAAAGCAGTCAATGCTGGCAGAAGGTTGCAGCCAACCTCTAGCTGCGGGGGGAGGGGCGCGACAAGCCAGCAGCTGGGCTTAGGTGCTGCACCTGTCAGCGTACGTTTTCAACTGGTGACGTCCAGCGCAGGCACGGTGCTGTGCAGCGTGTGCTGCCGATCTGAGCTGATGCGTGCTGTGAGGGCAATCCTGTTAGGAACGGAGCAGGAACCACCACCAACTGATGCAGGGGCGCTGCAAGGCAGTGCTCGACACAGGCACGCAGCAGCTGCTGTGCAGCCACGCGGCCCTCGACACCGGCGCATGGTGTACACCATGAACATGGTGTGTGCCTGTATGGTTGTCAAGCACACTCGGGTGCACGTGCGTCAGACAGCAAGCGCTCTCTGGCAGAGAGAGTCTCTGCAAACCCCTTTGCCTCCAATAACTTACATCAGCTCTGCAACGCAGGCGAAAGCAGGTTGAAAATGCAGGGCATTGCAAACATTATGGCCTAGTTACTTAACTATGCCACGGATTGCACCAGATTTGCTAAAAACACACATTTTTTTCAGTGTGAGGAGTGTGGGAAGGGCAAGTGTTCTTGTTGAAGCTCCCCACTGCGCTTAACACAGATCTCCGTCTCCCAGTCCAGCTGTGCTAGCATTGGTTGCTCCTTAATCATGCGCTGCAATCGCTGCAACGCGCACCTGAATTCAGCGCCGCCGCCGGCCGCCGCCTGGGCGCAAGTGCAAGCACTCGCATGCTCGGCATGTCGCGGACGTCACAGGCGCGCACGCAGCGTGAATGAGTGCCTGGTCCATGCATCCTTCTGCCACACAGCTGTGATCAGCATGTCCCATGCACGAATGCTGTTTTTGCCTGCTTGTGTGCATGTGTATGCGGTGCTGAAACACATGCATGCATTCATGCACCATCCACAGACCCATGGAGGATGGAGGTGATGATTGTCTGCCATTTGAGGGCTGCGACTAAGCAAACGCATGCCCACTTATGAAACCACTCGACTTTATGAACGCTTGGCTTCTGATCCATCCTCTGCTCGCGTAAGCTGGCACCCGTTGCACATGCCGCATGCACATGCCGCACCTGGAAAGCATGCAGCGCCTTGCTAGAAAGCAAACTTCGGCCATGGGGCACCAGCAGGATAGCTGTGCACAAGGAGAGGGGGATTCCAGCATTGGTTCAGATTCAGCAGGCATGCGCTTTGCTAGTGATTGGCAACCTGCTGTGACTTCAAGTCACTGAATTGGCTGAGCGCAGCTGCCGGCAACCCGGGACTTGCTCTGTTCACGCCAGCCCTTAGAGTCAGGGCGCCACTGCTGTGTGTGGTTCCTGTTGGTACCTTGTCGCCAGCGTCGGCAGGGGTCAGCTCGTCATGGCAAGGGATAGCTAGTTGCCTTAACCGTGGAGCTGACGAATTGTCATTGAACGGTATCGGTGTGATGAGCTGCCTGGGCTGCATCGGCTAAGTGCAAATTGCTGCTTGTGCTGTGAGGATTTTCGGTGTGGATTGGGTTGCCACCCGACCCAAATCACAGCTCCCAATCTTGCCGCGCCAGGCATTGCGCCAGCGCAAGCAGTGTCGCTATCCACAACCATGCGCCATTGCTGCTGATTCAGCACTGCTGCGACCCGCGTGCATAACTTCACACAGGCCCTTGGGCAGCCCTGCACGCAGCCTCGGCAACGTCGATACGACAGCAGCTGCCATGGGATGGCTAGCGAACGCGATAGGCAGGGGGTCCGGGAACGGGAGGCGTGGCCCTGGAACAACCCATCCTGCAAAAGAGGGCAACGCTCAGCGCGAGGACGTGTGGGCCCGCGATTCAGACCTGTATACCAAGCTGAAGGAGGACAAAGTCAAGGTGAGGTGCCACCGAACGGGAGTGTTCCCATGCACACAGCAAGGGTCTGAACAGCTGAGCGCAGCCACCATTTTACTTCGTACTTGGCGCGAGAGGATGCACAACTGAGCGCATACCGCTGCTGCGCTATGGCTTGTGCAGAACTACCCTTCCGTGATATTTGCTGACATTGCCACGCGCTCTTGACCTCGCTGCCGCAGCGGGACACCATATGGACCACGTTGTTCCTGGCCTACGGCAGCCTCGGTGTCATCTACGTGAGTGCATGCGGCAGTTGCCACTTGTGCACTAGGACCCTTGCATGCAGAATCTGGCATGCAAGCATGAGGATCCACCTGTAGCGCGGCAGGGGTTCTGCCAGAAGCTGCGTGGTTGGGTCACCAGTTGGGACCTTCGTCACTGGGGTCTCATCAACACACAAACAACAACCGGCCTAGTCCCTGAATGTGCGTTGGTGCCAACACCTCGCCAATGTGCATGTGCACAGTTGTAAAGCACACAGCGCTTCGAACCCACACAGCCCCCCCCCAGGACAGGATTTGGGCACCAAGCTGACTCTGATCCAGTGTGCCCGTACGCCTGTCATCCACAAATTTGCCTGTGCCATGCTGCTCACATGCACGTGCAGGGCGACATTGGCACCTCCCTCATCTACGTGTACAGCCAGATATTCAAAACGATTGGCGAGCTCACGAACCAGTCGCAGGACCAGCTGCGAACGGTGCGTTGGTTTGATTTCCACAGCGGTCTCCAGGGTGCAGCTTTAAGAAGCGGTGGTGCATCAGTCAGGCCCGATTAGGCGTTCTGGGGTGCTGGCTGTCCATAGCATTGGCATATGTGCGGCGCCGCCACAAGCCACACTGGGCGGACTGGGTAGGGCAGCAGCTGGGCAGGGCAGCAGCTGGGTAGAGCAGCAGCTGGGTAGGGCAGCAGCTGGGTAGGGCAGCAGCTGGGTAGGGTAGCAGCTGGGTAGAGCAGCAGCTGGGTAGAGCAGCAGCCGGATAGGGCAGCAGCTGGGCAGGGTAGCAGCTGGGTAGAGCAGCAGCTGGGCAGGGCAGCAGCTGGGTAGGGCAGCAGCTGGGTAGGGCAGCAGCTCGGTAGGGCAGCAGCTGGGTAGAGCAGCAGCTGGGTAGAGCATCAGCTGGGTAGGGCATCAGCTGGGTAGGGCAGCAGCTGGGTAGAGCAGCAGCTGGGTAGAGCAGCAGCTGGGCAGGGCAGCAGCTGTACAGGGCAGGCAGCTGAGCAGGACGGCAGTGCTGCAGGGCGGCAGCTCTGCAGGGCTGCAGCTGGGCAGGACGGCAGTACTGCAGGGCAGCAGTTCCGTAGAGCGAGTTCTGCAGGGCGGCAGCTGGGTATTCTCAGGCTGCTATTACCTAACGTTGTGAGCGTGAAGCACATGGTACTGCTCGATAGGTCATTTTGCTGACAGCCTCTCCCAGCATTGCCCTGTAAATTTGAAATTGATGTGCCTCCTTTGCCTGTGCCCACTTGAAAGGCTGTGCTCACCACCCTGCCCTGCCACAGGGGGGCGTGTCACTTGCAGCATTCTATAACTGGTGCGGTGGTGGTGTTGCACAAGCGTTCCACATCCTTCATCATCACAGCCTCTCCCACCATTACCTTTCCAAATCGATGTGCTGCTCACTGCCCTGCCTTGCCTCAGGATGTGCTGGGGGCCATGTCACTTGCAGCATACTATCACTGGCGCTGTTGTGGCGCTGCACAAGCTTAGATCAACGATGTTTTCATCATCACAGCCTCTCCCACCGTTGCCTTGCAAAATTGACGTGCAACCTTGACGTGCCCACTGCCCTGCCTTGCCTTAGGATGTGCTGGGGGCCATGTCACTTATCTTCTGGACCCTCACGGTGATAGCGCTCATCAAGTATGTGTTCATCGTGCTGAGGGCAAATGACACTGGAGAAGGTGCGTGGCGGTGCATGTCCAAATCGTTATTGTAGTAGATTGTAGTAGATCCTGCCAGCTCGGCGTCGGCTGTGTGTGGTGGGTCAGTTTGGCGCAGGTCTGTGCAGGCGACACAGTCAGCGGGACACGGGGCAGCGGCGGTAGCACCAGCGGCCAGCAGCGGCGCTAGCAACAGTGGCAGTGGCGGCGGCAGCAGCAGCGGGGGCAGCACCAGTGGCAGCAGCGGCAATGGGAGCGGCAGCAGCAGCAGGAATGCGAACGGCAGCAGCGGCAGCGGGGTCGGCAGCAGTAGCAGCAACAGGGACAGCAGTGGCGGCAGCAGCAATGGGAGCGGCAGCAGCGGCAGCGGGGACGGCAGCAGTAGCAGCAGCGGCGGCAGCAGTGGCGGCAGTGGCCACGGTACATTGATACCCCGCTTTGCCACTGGTGCTGCGCTGCCTGTACTGCCTGCAGGCGGTACTGTAGCGCTGTACGCGCAGCTTTGCCGTACGATGGGGATTTCGTCGTTTGGCACCATGCGAATGCAGGACTACAAGCAGGTGCTGGCCATGAAGAGTGGTGAGTGGTTTACATTATATAGAGAGTGACGGGTGGGCTAGGTTTGCAGGCGCTGGCCATGAAGAGCGGTGAGCGGTTTACATAATATGGAGAGTGACGGGTGGGCTAGGTTTGCAGGCGCTGGCCATGAAGAGCGGTGAGCGGGGTTGATGTTCTGAAGAGCGGTGAGTGGGTATGATCCAAGTGTGGGTGATGCACCACTGGTAGGGAAGCGCTGAGCGCTGTCTGTGACACAACACCTCATCCTGCGCCCCGAGCAGCCTGGATTACGTGGAGCGATGGTTGTGCCCACATGCTGTGTTTGGACGCCGGATGATTTTCACAGTAGAGACGTCCCTGTGCCTCCCCGGACCTGACCCTCCACCTTTGCACCCTTGCCCTTTGCAGCGGCTAGCTCCGTCCGCCGCCCCAACCTTGGTGACCTCATCAGCCAGCACATGCACGCGTATATTCCCCTTTCCCCTCCTTGCCTGCATGCCGCCCGAGCTGACGCTCGATTGTGCCAAAACCTTTGCGATGGGTCGCTGGCCCCGTCCGCCGCCCCAACATTGGTGGCCAACACCAGCCCAGCATATGCACACATCTGTTCACTTACTCTGTCTCCTACCCTTGCTGAAGTTGTATCTTGTTGCGGCCCCGTCCGTCGCCCTAACATTGGTGGCCAGCATCAGCCAGCATGTGCACACGCCGCTCCACTTTTTCACCCCTCCCTGCCTCTATGCCGCCCCAGCTGACGCCCAAATTTGTTGAAACCTTTGCCCATCGCAGCTGCTGCTGGCCCCGTCCGCCGCCCCAACCTTGGCGAGCACCGCCACCGCTCCGTTGTTGCGGAAGCAAAGGCAGCGCCCGCGACGTCAGAGGATCCGCCCATCATCAAACCCTATGAGCCCATCTTTGGGTTTCTGGTGCTTGATGGCTTCTATGTCACAAGGTGGGGTGCTCAAGGGCTGGTGGGTGTGGAGGGTGAGGGGATGCGGGGATGCCAGGGAGCCTCCTGAGCCTGGCGAGCAAAAAAGTAGCACACATGAACAGAGAATCCACCCATCATCAAATCTTATGAACCCATCTTTGAGTTCCTGGTGCTTGGTGGCTTATCACCAGGTGGGTGCTGAAGTGCCGGTGGGGACAGAGGGAAAGAGGGGACAGGGATGCAAGGGAGGAAGCGGGCGGGCGTAAAAGTAGCATGCAATAACAGAGAATCCACCCACCATCAAATCCTTTGCACACTCTTTGGGTTTCTGGTGCTTGATGGCTTCTATGTCGCAAGATTGGTACTGAGGGGCTGGTGGGNCCCCCGGTCCCCTTCCCATTGCAGGTGGTTCCGGCGCACTAGCTGGGCCCAGAGGGGGCTGCTCTTCATAACCATGGTCGCCACTGGCCTGGTCATTGGAGATGGCGTGCTAATGCCTGCCTTCTCTGTCAACTCTGCTATCTCTGGCATCCATGAGCAGGCGGGGAACATCAGTGACGGTGAGGAAGAGGGAGCCTCTTGTTGGAGACGAGGAAGAGGGGGAGTGGTGTACAGAGGGAGTGTCACAGGGGTGTGAAGGGGAGTGAAGGAAGAGGTAGTGAGCATGGCAGTGACGGTGAGGAAGCCTCTATTCGAAGATGAGGAAGAGGAGGAGTGGTGTGCAGAGGGAGAGTCATAGGGGTGTGTAGGGGGCGGAAGGAAGACGTAGTTCATTATCCCAGTGACGGTGAGGGAGCCTCTTGGAGAAGCGGAAAAGAGGAGTGGTATGCAGAGGGAGTGTCAGAGAGGCATGCAGGGGAAAGGGAGGTATCAGAAAAGCGCAAGCAGGGTAGGGACCACGCCCTGAGGCGATAGGAGTCGTATAGGAGTTGTATCGATACAAGGCTATTATAGAAAACATCATTGATGATGGTGGGACAAGAAGAGGAAGCCCCCCGCCCAGCCAGCAAGTGGACACTCAACAGCATCGCCCTTTGTGACCCCTTTATGACCCTTATAATGCTCCTTTGCAAGCCCTCGCCTGCCTCAGCGCGTGAACCGTTGTATCCCTAATATCACTCCAGCCAAACGCTGCAGGCGCAGCCCTTCGCAGTTTCCATCGCGGTTGTGGTTGTGCTGTCCTTCACCCAGCTGGTGGGCACAGAAAGGGGCTGCTTGCGCCTCCTCTCCTGACGCTCCTCCACAGAAAACATTGCCCTCCTGCCCTTGCTCTCCCGTGCACTCCTCCACATGCCCTTCACCTACCTCAGCCCATAGTCAATCCACTGTCCACATACCCCTCCATCGAACCTTGCAGGCGCAACCCTTCGCAATTTTCATCGCGGTTGTGGTTGTGCTGTTCTTCACTGAGCAAGTGGGCACTGAGAGGGCCGCACTCCTCACCTTTTCCTTACGCTTGTGCACATACCTCACCTGCCTCAATCTCCAACCCATCTCATGCCCACTTCCCCTTCCTTTCGAACCTTGCAGGCGCAATCGTCGGCATTTCCATTGCTGTTGTGATCGTGCTGTTCTTCACCCAGCGCGTGGGCACGGAAAAGATTGCCTTCCTCTTCTCCCCAATCATCATCCTGTGGCTGCTGGCCAACCTGTGCATCGCCATCTACAACCTAAGCGTGCAGGGGGGCTACATCTTCAATGTGAGTCTTCACCTAGAAGGTTTCGTTGTAGGAAGCTTGTGGGAGTTGAGGTTGCAGTATTGACGCGTGGCGCTGCTGGCCAGCCTGCGCATCACCATGAACAACCTAAGCAGTAGGGGGGCTACAGGGGGGCTACATCTTCAATGTGAGTCCTGTTGTAGAATATCTGTAGTGAGAACCGTGCAGGGGTGTGGGTTGAAGGGTTGTAGGATGGGAGTGCTAGCTAACCTGTGCAAGTTTTTTCACGAGGGCAAGGCTCAACACATCATGTGACATGTGCACAGGCGAGATCAGTCAGCATTCCCACACCGACCTTCCACTTTTTCCACCTTGCAGGCGCTGAGCCTGTGCTAAATCTGGGCTTTCTTTGTGAAGTACAAGGGCAAGGCTTGGCACATTATGTGGCATATGCATGGGCACGTTTGACCAGCATTCCCGTACTTAATGCTCACGCTTCCCACCTGGCAGGCGCTGAGCCCGTACTGGATCTACGCCTTCTTCATGAGGTACAAGGGCAAGGCGTGGGAGATGCTGGGCGGCGTGATGCTCTGCGTGTCCGGCACAGAGACCATGTTTGCAGCCATGGGCCACTTCTCGCAGCCGTCTGTGGCGGTAGGTGTGGGGAAAGTGTGGAGCGAATGTGGGTGTGTGCGAGTGTTAGCATGCATGTGCAGGCTGTCAATATTGTTCTTACATGTGGGGTAGTGTGGAGGCGTATAAGTGACGACACTGACGGTGGGTTGCATGTCATGCAAAGCAAGCAGTGCAGGAAGCCCTGGAACTTGATGTTCTTGTTTGGGTTGTTCTCTTGCCAATGCCCTGCTCTGTTTGCTGGCCATTCTAGGGCGATTGACACGTTGGAGCATTGGCATGCCATGATAGGTGAATTACTTTCTGTTACTCCCTTGCTCCGTCACCCCATGCGCAGATGGCGTTCGGCCTCTTTGCCTACCCATGCCTCATCCTGTCGTACCTAGGCCAAGGTGCCTACCTGCTGACCTATCCAGAGGTAAGTAAATCTGGTGGTTGCACAAGAACAAGGGATGGTTTGAGAGGGCGGCTTTGCCTACCCATGCTTCATCCTGTCGTATCTGGGCCAAGGTGCGTACCTGCTGACCTATCCAGAGGTAAGTAAATCTGGTGGTTGCCAAAGAAGAAGGGATGGTTTGAGAGGGCAGCTTTGCCTACCCATGCCTCATCCTGTTGAACCTGGAGCAAGGCGCCGACCTTCTTACCTACCCAGAGGTAAGCAAGAGTGGTAGGTTTGATGATTGAACAAGCAGCAAGAGCATGGGAATGTGCTATGGGCGCTCCTGAAACCCCTGGGCCCACGCAGAAGTGCAAATCGGGCTTGCGGTACTCACAAGTTAGGAGCATGAAAGCGCCATCCAACGTGCATGGCATTTCCCACTCATGACATTAAAAGCAACAGATTGCTGCGGGTGTTGCTTTTGCCGCATGATGGGTACGCCTCCCTGCCCAACCTGATGTCCTGGGCCTCAATTTCACAGCAGACGCGCAACAATGTAACTTGTGTAACACTTCCCCTGTTTCCCTTTCACACCGTCTTATGGCCATGACGTGTGGTTGTGCCCTGCACCTTGTCTGTTCACAGACCTCCAGCTTCACCTCCTGGGCCCCGATTCCAAAGCAGACCCTTAGGCACCGCTGTGTCTCCCCTCCTTTTGCCCCCTCCTCCACGCATGATGTATGTCCTTGTGGCCTGCCCCTTGCCTGCTCACAGACCTCCAGCTACATCTTCTGGGCCTCCATTCCACAGCGGATCTTTTGGCCGATGCTGGTCCTGGCAACGCTGGCGGCCATCGTCGCCAGCCAGGCCGTCATAACCGGCACCTTCTCCATCATTCGACAGGTGAGGATAGAATAGGCTGCTGAACAGAAGCCACTGTGAGGAAGCCTGGGCTGGTGCAGTAAGGCTTTCATTTCATTCATTACGGGCACCGTCTCCGTTGTTTGAGTGGTAAAGCACAACCCATGGCTGCTCACACATCATGGTGAGGCTCTCACAACGTGGTGAGGGGAACCAGACTGGGCAACTCAGGTCGTTGCTACGGGCACCTTCTCCCATATTCGACAGGTGAGGCACAAACACGTCGCCACGTGAGGGGTGCCCAGGCTGGGTCAGTCGGGTCGTTATCACGGATATCTTCCCCATCATTTGACAAGCGAGGCACGAACATACCACTGGGGTCCAGGCTGGGTCAGTGTCAGCGGGGCCGTCATCACATACACATGTCCAACAATGTATGGCGAGGCATATTCACTGTGTTGCTGCTGCAGGTCAGAGAGGGACAGCTGAGGACAGGTTGACAGTCCCTTTGCCTAGCACATACCCCAACTCTCACCCCCCTCCCGTTCCCGCCCCCCTCGCCTTGCACTGCATGCAGGCCATGTCGCTCGGGGTGTTTCCAAAGCTGCGCGTCGTGCACACCAACTCCTACATCGAGGGCCAGATTTTCATCCCGTTTGTCAACTACACCCTCATGCTCCTGTGCATCGCCATCATTGCTGGTTTCGGAGGCGACAACAACAGGCTAGGAGAGGCATATGGTGAGGCAAGCCTATATTTCCCTTTGCCTGGCCTGTTTTGTTTTTGCATGAGCCCTCCTGCGCGAGGGTGGGGGAATATTGATATAGACTGGGACTTGGAGATGAAAACAACAGGCTGGCAGAGACGCATGGTAAGGCCGAACTGTTTGTGTGCTTTTGTCTGTTTTATATGTTTGTTGCAGTGTGTGCTTCTGTTTAAAGGACTTTTGCATGTTTCATTGGCAGAGGCCCTCCTGGGGAGAGGCAGGAGTACATTCAAAGGGTCTCGGAGGCGACAGCAACAGGCTGGTAGAGGCGTATAGTGAGGCAGTATGGTTTTTGTGACAGCCTTTGCCTTCTTTGCGTTGGTTGGTTGGTTGCGTTGGTTGCATTGAGTGCTTTTCCTTCAACAGCTTGTGCTTCTCTTGCACACTACTGCTCGTAGGCATTGCGGTTATGGCCGTCATGCGCGTCACAACACTCATGGTCACTCTTATCATGCAAGCCACCTGGCAGACCTCTCTGGTTGGCGCTGGCCTGATGCTTGTCGCCACACTTTCAGGGTTGCTTCCATCAGCCGACTGCATCCCCTCCCCCACCCTCTTCCTACTGCTCACAGGTGTGGCGGTTATGGCCGTCATGCTCGTCACAACACTCATGGTCACTCTTATCATGCTAGCAACTTGGCAGACCTCTCTGGTTGGCGCTGGCATCTTCTACGTCTTCTACACTTTCGTGGAGGGTGTATTCTGGTCTGCCAACCTGTATAGGGTGAGTTGCGGGTGACACAGGCCAGAAGTGGCCGAGTTCAGGAATGGCAGACGCCAAGGGTGGCCATGCCTGACCGGTCACGTTCATTAGCTTGTCTCCCCTGGCAGTCGCGCTGGTTGTGCTTGCCATCATGGACACATGGACATGGAATCGCAACCTCAGCCTGTGCAGGCTGCTGAAGCTGCTGAAGCCGCCGCTGCTGGCAATACTGCTGAGGGACAGCCACAACCTCCTCTCTTCACACCTGCTGCGACTTCCGGTCACACCACCTCCCACACTTGCAGGTGCCACCAGGCGGCTGGCTCCCTCTGGACCGCACTGCTGTCCTTGTCGTCACATGGACACACATTTAGATTTTCCCTGTTCACACCTGCTCCCACACGTGCAGGTGCCACCAGGCGGCTGGCTCCCTCTGGACCGCACTGCTGTCCTTGTCGTCACATGGACACACATTTAGATTTTCCCTGTTCACACCACCTCCCACACTTGCAGGTGCCACCAGGCGGCTGGCTCCCTCTGGACCGCACTGCTGTCCTTGTCGTCACATGGACACACATTTAGATTTTCCCTGTTCACACCTGCTCCCACACGTGCAGGTACCATCAGGCGGCTGCTTCATCCTGGCTGCGCTGATATATTTTACACAGGGGCACACATCACAACCTGCCGTGTTCACACCTTCGTCCACACCCGCTTCCACACTTGCAGGTGCCGTCAGGCGGCTGGTTCCCCCTGGCTGTCGCGCTGCTGGTTCTCATCATCATGGGAGTATGGTGGGCTGGCTCCTACATGCGCCGCCGCCTGTTGCTTCGCAGCAGCAAGCAGATGTCCGCTGCAGCCTTCTTCAAGCTGCTGTCTAAGTGAGTGGGAAGGGGCTCGAACAAAGCAGGCCTAGGTGACTTAGAGTGGCCCTTCTGGAGAATATGATCATGCACTGCCTGCGACATGCGCCGCCGTCTGCCGCTCAGCAACAAGCAAGCAGATGTCCGCTGCAGCCTTCTTCAAGCTGCTGTCCAAGTGAGTGGGAAGGGGCTGGAACAAAGCAGGCCTAGATGACTTAGAGTGGCCCTTCTGGAGAATATGATCATGCACTGCCTGCGACATGCGCCGCCGTCTGCCGCTCAGCAACAAGCAAGCAGATGTCCGCTGCAGCCTTCTTCAAGCTGCTGTCCAAGTGAGTGGGAAGGGGATCGAACAAAGCAGGCCTAGATGACTTAGAGTGGCCCTTCTGGAGAATATGATCATGCACTGCCTGCGACATGCGCCGCCGTCTGCCGCTCAGCAACAAGCAAGCAGATGTCCGCTGCAGCTTTCTTCAAGCTGCTGTCCAAGTGAGTGGGAAGGGGCTCGAACAAAGCAGGCCTAGGTGACTTAGAGTGGCCCTTCTGGAGAACATGATCATGCACTGCCCGCGACATGCGCCGCCGTCTACCGC
>JAWZTI010000864.1:0-19523 GCA_039880955.1 Chlamydomonas urium
GAGGAAGAGTGAGCGAAGGCGAGAGTTTGGAAAGGAGCGAGCCAGCTCTGGGGGCTGCGTCAGAGCATGCAGGCAGGCGGCGAAAACGTCAGCGGAGAACAGGCGAAAGCCGAGGCGTGTAAAAGATAAAATGCAGGACAGACAGATGCATTTCTGGCAGTTGGTTACTGTCAGCTGAGCCATCCGTGCTTGCCAAGTGCGCAACTCACAGCAACAACTCGCTGCCCTAAGCAGAAGTTTAGGACCTGCCCCTGACCGCCAGGCTGTGCACCCCACATGAACCCTGTGTTCTTGACCCTGATGAAGCCCTGCCCATAACCCTCACTTCAGCCCAGGCTGGCCGTTGCCGCCTTGTTGAAGGGATGCCGGCCGATGATGAGCTCAAACACCAGCACGCTCACCGCCCATGCATCCACCACGTCAGATTATGCGGTGTTCAGCCCCACCCCTTACCCCCACCCAAGCCCAGGCTGGCTCTTGCCCCCGTACCTTGTCGAAAGGTGGTCGGCCGATGATGAGCTCAAACGCCAGCACGCCCACTGCCCATGCATCCACCACGTCAGAGTATGCAATGTCAGCTCGCTCCTTGTGGTCTGATGGCTTGTGCTTGTCGGGGCACACCACCACCTGCAAAGGGTATGGTGTGGGCGACAGCAAGCGGCGACCAATTAGGCTGCCTGCAACACGATGCTGCAGCAGCTACTGCCAGGACGGCTGGGCACCAGCAGTCGACCACCCGCTGCAGCACACATGACTGCAATTGAATACACACCGAGTGCATCTTCACGAATCAGCTGTTGGCCAGGAGCATTCCAAGCCCTGCCTTTGTCGCCCAGACCCAGCTGTTCCTTCAAAAGCCAGGTTTCTGCCACCCTCCCCATCCTGTTGTTATCCCGCAAGCACCTTGAACCCTGCGATTGTCCCTCTGTCCCAGTTGTTGCCCCAGAAGTCCAGCTGCTGCCTTCTCCAGCCAGCTGTTGCCCGGCAGGCACCCTAAACCCCGCCTTTGTCGCCCAACCTTCAAAAGCCCAACTGCTGCCACCCTCCTCACAATGGCGCACCTCTGGCGCCATGTAGTCCAGCGTCCCTACGCGCGTGACTGGCCGCTCAGCAAGGCAGTCGATGGACAGCCCAAAATCTATGAAGGCAAACAAGCGTTGTGTCAAATCAAGCTTTCAATGGTGTGCAGGAGAGCATCCCTGATCCAGCTCTGTTACCCTGCTTGCAGCAATTGGCTGTTGCAACACTTGGCTGGCTCTCATCTTCTGCCCGCTGCAGTTGAGTGGGCGATCGGAACCGGGCCATGCGTGTGCAAAGCTCTCAGCAGGTGCGCTGTACCCCACAACACTGCTGCTGCGACGCGCAACGCTGGTGCCGAGGGCGTGCCACCAAGCCGGCGCTGCTTGCTGCCCAACATGTACAGAATGGCACCTTCCAGCAAGCGCCCTGAACCCACCTGCCACCTTGAGCACGCCTGCGCCCGTAAACAGCTGCAGGCAGTGAGCAGGGGACGGGGGGCAAAGGACGTCACAGGGGAGCGAGCAAATGACATGGGTATGTGATGCACAGTGACATAGCCCAACCTCACGACCTGCAACGCAGCCGATGATCACGCAAGCAATCTAGCGCCCTGCGTCATACCACTGCCCCCACACCTCCACGCTCCCCCACACCATCCCCTCCCCCGCACGCACCAGGTTCTCGGGCTTGATGTCCCTGTGGATGATGTTCCTGCCATGCAGGTAGGCGAGCGCCTGCAGGAAGGGGTACACCACCTGCGTCACGGTGTCCGCCTCCGTCATCTGGCCGCCATGCTTCTCCACGTCCGCAAACACGTCGCCCTGCAGGCGCCACACAAGGGTGAGCACACATGTGTGAGCACACGTGTCAAAGCCCCCATTTTGCGGTGTGCAGGTGTGGCAGCAGGGTTGAGGCAGGCAGCAGCGTCCTCATTGCTGCTGGGTGTCAGCGGCGCTGCTGGCGCACTTCCCAACCCCACCAGGACCATGCTGCGCCGTGCTGTGGCATAACGTTTTACGCTGTGGAGCACTGTGCCATGCTGTGTTATGCCGCACCCCGCTGTGCCCTGCTAGATTGTTATGCGCCGCGTTGTGCCATGCTATGTCATCCCTGTCCGCCCTCCCACCTTGCTAGCAAACTCGCTGACCAAGTAGATACCATACTGGTCCTCAAAGGCAGCCCACTGCACAGCAAGGAGCATGGCAGGAAGGGGGTGAGAGGCAGAGCGAGGTGCCTTAGAGTAGAGGGGATGAGGGGCAAAGCACAGGGCTGGAATGGAGAGGGGTGGCTGCAGAATGGAGTGGCCGCACCAGCTGAAGCTTTAGCGCTTCTTGAGCGCAAACCCAACAGAGAGAGCGATCGTGAAAACACTCCATGCGCTCAAGGCACCACCCATGCACCCGCCTAGGGACAGCTCTCTGCAACAGACGTGACGATCGTGGCCCTGAGGCACTGCGTTGAGAGTGAAGCTGTGTGAACCACCCTGACCCCCTCCCTTCTCACCACAACCACCCTGGCCCCATCCCCTCTGCTGCAACCACCCTGGCCCCTTAACCGCCACAACCATACTGGACCCCTCCTCATCTACCACAACCACCCTGAACCCCTACCTTTTCACCACAGCCGCCCTGGCCCCTTCCCTTTTGCCGCAACCACTCTGGCCCCCTCCCTCTCTGGCACAAAGTGCTCACCAGGGCAATGATGTTCTTGTGATCCAGGCTGCTGTGGATCTTGATCTCACGCGCCACCTGGAAGTGGTTCAGCTCCGACAGCTTGCTCCTGTGCATACAGCAAGTGGGTCAAGCACAAGGGTAAGACATGAGAGAGGCTGCCTGAGGCCGCCTGCTACTTTAAGGATTGTGAGGGCCTGCTGTAGGTTGCACATTGCAAGTCCCTGGTGCACACCCTTGGAACCCCGCTTTTGACAACGGCTTGCCTGTGGTACAGCTTGACGGCAACGCGGTGGCCAGTGGCGCGGCAGGCAGCCATGTACACAGAGCTTGCATAGCCACTGCAGGTGGCAGCGAGAGCGCGTGTTTGCAGCAGTGTGGGCAAGGTTGTGGATCGACGCTTGCATGAACGTCCCTTCACCGTGCTGTGGTGCCAGGCAGCACCTGGCATGCTGGCATGCACCACATGCTGTCTGCAGGGTGCATGGACCCTGCGTCCAGTGTGAGCTGCAGTTGCGCTGGCACTTGCATGCCGTCTGACCCAGACAGTAGTGCATGCCCATTTGCTTGCCTGCCAACTTTCTTGAGCAGCTGGAAGTGCTCGATGCGCCTGCAGTTGGCAGAACGCATGCCATGCGAGCTCATGTGATGGCAAGGGCCTTGACACGCAAGATGCCCGCGTGTACTCGCGGACTGGCCTCACCACACATCCCGCTTGCGCAGCTGCGTAGGGCAGGCTTCCGAAATGATGATCGTCCTTGGTTGCATCGCCATGGCGACTTTTTGGGACCCAAACACAACAGGCAAAAGAAGGGTCGAGTCAGCCGCGCGCAGTGCAGCCCAGTGCCATCCTCCCGCTTAAGCTGGGCGTTTGGAACTCCAAGGCTGTGAATGGCTTGCTACCTGGAATCGCTCCTCGCGGTGCACCAGCGCTAACCGCAAGGTCGCCCACAAGCGCAGCTGCAGCTTGCTCTCTGCTGCGCCGTAGGTCCTGAGCCGGGTTGAAGGGACGGGGCTACCGTGCGGTTCTGGTCGACAACGCCTTGAGTCGGGCCAACACAACAGCGCAATTGTTGCGGAGATGACCCTTGAACTTGGCTGTTTGGCCAGGCCCCATGCTGCATTGGCGAGCCTTGAGGCTCATCATAAGTGACAAATGTACAGTTTTATGGGGCTGTAACACGAGGAATGCAACAAATATGCAATAATGCCCTGAATTCTGTTTGCCAGGTGCACCGTGGCAGGCAGAACATACTAATAAACAACAGCGCTGCTTGCCCGAGTTCAATGATCAGGCAAGAGGCCAACAGCCCCAAGCACACGTCGAGCTATGCCCGAAGTAAGGCAACCCCATGTGGTGAGACCACCGCTCACATTCAGTACCTGCCAGTGCCTGAGCTTTTGAGGTGAGGGTGACTGTGATTTCACAGCAGTTGTCCTGCACGGGTTGATCAAAGATCGGTGCCACTGATTCAGTGGTTCCTGCACTTTGCACCGTGGCTGTGATTGCGTGGCGAGCCACAACTTATGTACCACGACCTTGATGTCTCTATGGCTGCCACCCCAGTGCCTGTCAGTAGCCATGGAATGTGAGGCCATGCCGCAGGCATGTCGTCATGGCCTATGGCCCCCCCCAGTTGGGAGTCCCAACTAGGGAGTCCCAAGACGCATGGCTCCTGGCAAGCAGGTTGAACGTATGTCTACTGCACTGTTATGTGGGGCATCGAATGGCCCCACTGCTTTGCACAATTGTTTGGTGGAGGGCCGTAAAAACGCTATCGCACTCTTCAGTGAGCGAGTGACGTCACGCAGGCGGGCTGCAGCGGGTGTTTGCAGCGCCGCGTGTGAGGTGAAGGACGGTGAGATGGGAATGAACGCTGTTTTGGGTGTGGAACACGGTGTTGCGCATGTTTCTTTGAGTCACGCGGGTGGCTCAGTTGTGCTACGTCCCCGCGGCCTCGCAGCTCGCATATCATCCGCGCGTATTCCTTTGCTCGCGCGCTTGGAGTGCGGCGCATGTGTTTGTCGCAGCATGCGAAACACAACCTATTGACAGCCATCGCGTTGGCAGCCTGTCGCGCTGGCGCAGCAGCCCGCAACAAGTGTACATGAACAATCTAACAGCCCATTGTGTTGGGGCAAAGTCAGCAATCAGCAGCCAGGCCTGGCCAGCCACGCACCAGGCCCTGTGCGCACAGGCGCGGCGGTGTGTGAAGCTTCATTAAGCGACATGTCGCAGCCTACAGTTGCAGGAGCTGAATGAGCGCGTGCACAGCTACACGCAACAGCTGAGCATGCAACAGCTGCGCACATAGCTCCTGCACGGTAGGCCCTTGAGGCACCACTCAGACACTGCAACTCACTCTCACAGGAAATGACTCGATTGGTCGCGAACCCCCAATTGTATTCATGTGTATTTGACCTCTGCTTCTTAGAAGTTTGTCGGTGTGGGACCCTTGATGTGTGAGCGCGTGCATGTATGTCTGACCCGCAAGCCCCAAATCGTGCATTTGCGCTGTGATCACCGTCACAATGGAGTTCAAAGTTACTTCGATCGGCAACCCTCCGGGCGGCTGGCGCCTCGCGACATGTGCGTGAGATGTGCCGCTGTGCCGCTGTGCCGCTATGTGCAACTGAATCACGGCTGACAGCGTCGTGCGCATCACATGCTGACCAAGGACAAGCACGAGCACTCAATGCCCCACGCCTGATGACGCACCGCAGGTAATGAGTTCGACGCATACAAGGATCGCCTGAACCTCAGCCAGTGGGCCATCGTTGCTCTTGCGGACGGCAAGGGAGACGGCTCGGGATACGGCGGCAGGTCCCACCCTGGTAGGTCACTTGTGTCGCTGTTCTGCTGCAGAACATCAAGATGTTCCGCACACTCTGTCCTGCAGGTGACGTGTCAGCAGTGCTCACCATGCCCTGCTCACTCCTGCACATGCTTCACATGCAGGCTTCATGAGCCGTGACGGCATCGGCGAGATGGTGATTGTCAGGGGTAGCGGCGGCGGTGGCGGCGGCGGTGGTGGCCACAGCAGCGGCCGCAGGAGCACCTTCTCCAAACTCACCAAGATCAACTACATGGTGCGCTGCAGCTCACACCACCTTGTACCACGCAGGTTGCCATGCGCAAGCCCTGCTGAAGCATGCGCCCCCCTTCATCGCCTGCCACCCCCTGCCTGTGCAGGATGACATTCCGGACGGCTACCGCCTGCTGTCGTGCAATGAGTACGAGGACAACTTTGATGCCTGCCAGAGGTTCATGGGCCAGTGGGACATCCTGCTGCTGACCGGTGAGTCAGGAGCAAACCTCAGGCACTGATGGAAAATTCCCCACTGGTGGTACTAACATACGTACCTAGGTATACTTGGGTACCTACGTGGGAGTGAGCCCACCTACCCCATCACAGCACCTGTACCTGCTCTCCACCACATTATCCCTGCCAAGCGATGCCTTGCGCACACGCTGGCTGTTTGTGACAAGCGCTGATGCTGCCTGTGTATCTGACGCTTGCGGATGGATGTCCTTGTCTGCAGATGGCAAGTGCGACGGCATGGGCTATGGCGGCAAGGCGCACCGCCAGACGCGCCAGGAGCGAGAGAGGAGCTCGTCCACCAATGTAAGGACCAGGCCTGGTCTCCAGGGGCAGCAGGATAGACAAAAGAAACTGTCAATAGTTTTGAAGAATGCTTATCAAACTAACCAGACAGGGCCTGTGCCTGTAAAGAGTCAAGAAAATGAGTCATTATAGTCATTTTTGCAGCCAAAGCAGCGGCCAACTCCGGCCGGCCGGAGCGGCCCCAGCTGCCTTGCCGAGAGTTGAACAATGTGTGGTGCTGTGACCCCTTCTGTGCGCATGCACTGCTGGCCACAACGCAGGAACGAATGGGCGAGATCCTGATTGGGTGCGAGGACGGCGGCTCTGCCTTGCAGGACTTCAAGTGCGAGGTGCGCATCCCTCTGCCTGAACGCAATGCTTAGCGCGCCGGTTTTGCAAGACCCGACTTGGGTCTTCAGTGCCCCTGCAGCGCCCCCCAGGCTGCACAAGACACAGCTCAGCAGGCCAGGGTGTTGCTGCGCAGCAAGCTGCAGCCGCCCTCACTTGCGGCTCGCCTTGCGATGCCACTCAGCCTGCAGATCATCACAGCATCAGACTGCCTAGGAGAAAGTGTGACGAGCGTGTCCCCACCCTCCCACCCTGCACCTGCCTCCGCTATCTCTGCCCAGGTCCTGTCCGCGTATGGCAGCTACCTGCACAGCACCCCTGAGTCTGGCCTCGTCAACAAGTACCTCACATACAGCAGCTCCCGCTACGAGCCCGCGGTGCTGGTGTCCTCCTGCCCGGGCGACGCGTGAGTCTGGCCCTCAAGGCCAAGCTTGGCCCCCGGCCTGACCGCTGCATCATGCAGGCTGCATGGGCAGCTTGAGTTTATGCACGAGACTGATATAAGACTTACGTGCCAGCAGTATGAGGCTCATGCATGAGGCTTGTATGGCTCATATCATGTGCGCCATATGCCATGAGCTCCACATTCCAGCAGGGGCCTCAAGGCAATGCAATGTCGCGTTTGCAACCACGCAAGCTCACACACCAGCTGGCAGGGGCAGCCGTTGCCAACGCACACGTTGTCACCCAAGCGCATGTGCATCACTCACCTCCAGCAAGCACACTGCCGAGTGACCTTGCTTGCCTGCTGGATGGATGGATCTTGCTACAGTCTACAGGTTGCTTATCTTTCTGGGAGGGTTTCCTCAATCAACGCCTCAGGGCGTATCACCTTTACCTGTACCTTCACCTTGCTGACACTTGCTTGCCTGCCCTCCCCTCCTGTGTCCCGCAGCCACGGCGGCGCCCACAGCCGCGTCAAGGCCTTCACGGAGAGCAGGGGCTGGCGCTTCGCCCCCGTGTACTTCGTCAACCAGAAGGACGCCAACGACTGGAAGCGCCTGTGGAAGATCCAGGTGAGGATTCCTGCTGCTGCTGTATGGGAGCTGACCATTTCGCTTTGGGCGGGGGTGGCCATGCCCACAAGTGGCGTGCATGCCATACGGCACTTCACGTGACCACTTGCATGTATCATGTGTGACATAGCGTGTGCGGCATACCCGCACCCCTGGCCTGGATCTGCACAGCACGCTGTGATTGATGACTCACTTATACTGAGGTGTTGGCCATACAAGGAGACCCATAGCTGTGGATCTAGGTCTAGGCAGGAAACGGTCCCACGGCCCCCCATACTGTGCACCGAGCGACCTTGGTACGCGCTGCTGCCCCGCACAGGTGGAGGAGTTTGCCTGCCGCTTCATGTCCGAGGGCCAGACCACGATTCTGGAGGTCAAGATAGACGGCGGTGGCGCAGGTGCGCAGTCCCCGCCGCCCTCGACAATCAGACACCTGACAATTAGTTACCCGAAGCTCAGCTCAGCTAGGTTGACTTGACAGGCGGCTAGCCTCCCCTAACAACCAGCTGCCTGGCGATGAGCTATGCGAGTGGCGGCTGATCCACGCCATGCTTTGCTGGACTCGCGCCAACGGGCTCTGCCTGGCCAGTGCGTAACAGCCACGCCACAATACGCCGTCGCTGATTGACTGCTGGCAGGAGTCAATGGCGTTGCTGATTGACTGCTGGCAGGAGTCAGTGACAAGGCACAAGAGGGCAGCCATGCACCCTTTTCACCTGCCGAGGCCTGTTGGGTGGCCTGCTGGCTCACTTGTGGCCGTGCTGCCCTGGCTGCAGGCTGCGCCACCGAGCGCTCCCGCAACATGAGCCAGTGGTGGGTCGACTGGGTCAAGCGCCTGGGCTGCGACATCTGCTCTGACCTGGTCCGCCGCGGCGCCAGGTCCGCCTTCGACTTGAGCGGCTGCGTCACCATCCAAATCGGCCAGGTGAGAGAGCTGGCTGTGCTTGCACTGCTTGAACTGTGGGTACGACGAGGACCTGTTATAGACGGCAGAGGCTGCTTGATGCGCTGAGAGCAGAGCATACAGCTGGCAGGCCTGCAGTGGTGCAAGCAGCTCTGCCGTGACTGTTATGGTGTGTCTTACAGGCAGCAGCACAAGTCACACCTTGGGACTGGCGCCTTCACATTGACCATGTCACTGCGCAAAAAGGCTGTGTCGCCGACAATAAGTGTGACATATTCCGCTGGTTCCGACCTTGAACGTAACACATCTCGCTGCCTGCTGCTGGGCAGGCCGTCGTGTCCGAGGAGGAGTTCCTGGACTTCCCCAACAGCAACGGCAACACGCTGACGCCCATCCCCGTCAACGGCCTGGGCTTCGAGCAGCACACCCTGGTAAGCTTTGAAAAAGACAACAAAGGTTATGCCCCTGTGGGCCGTGCATGTGGGTTTTGGGTTTGGAAGCAGTGGCAAGTGCGGGACGTGACCGCTGCTACACTGCTACCCAGGTACAGGTTTTGCGCAAACGCATGCATGCACCTAGACCATGCACTCGTCGATACCGCCCATGAGCACTGCGCCTGCTGCTGCAGACTGCTGCCTGTCTTGTCCCCCTGATGCTGAGATTATTTGCTTGACGTGCACCTCCCCGCTGCTGGCCCCTTGAACCCATAGACGCTCAACGCCAATGAGAGGTTCTGGGTGCTCATCACTGACGCCTACACTCGCACCGGCAACCAGAGCTATGTGCGCGACAGCAGCAGGCACATTGTCAAGTGCGGCACCTTTTAAGCTGCTGCCAGGCCCTTAGGAGACCAGACCCCATGGGTAAGGCCCATGGAATCCACACTTCATTCGCCAGGTTCATTTTCCAGGACATGCAGGAAGGATTGGTTTGTTCCCATGGATGAAAGCATCTTCAATGCAATGCAAGTGCGAGAGCATATGCATATGCTCGTTATAACAGCCGGACATCACAGCTGTGATCTCAAAGGTTCTGGATAGCCTGTCATGAAGCACATTATTGTGCTTCCCTTTGCTACAACGGAGCGTATATGTGCAGCCTGGCGTACTTCAGGCCACATGACGCCCCTTGGATCCAAATCTTGCTCTTGATTGCTAGACGCCGTTGCGATCTCCTTCATAGTTGTTGCCACTGAAACAGTGGCAGTTCGTACAGGCAAGGCTGTGGTGAAATCCGAACCAGCGCCACTCAATGCCCTACCTAAATGTCACGGCAAGTATGCCGCCTGTGTCTATTTATTGTGCGCCACTGGGCCCTTTCTTTCGCTTTCGCAGCTTTCGCAGATGGTGAGGATGCGATTAGTTGTGCTGAGGTAGTTGTGACCATTCATGCACGATGGCTTTCTTTTCACCTGCAACTATGTACTTGCAGCCTCTTCAGCAGTTGTGTAATCACTTGCCTAACTCGCTGCTCTCTTGGGGGCCGGAAAGGGGGCTTGTTCTGTTAAACAGCTGAGCTGAGCCTAACCTAGCAGCTGTCAGTGAGGCACTGCTTGTAAGGGCGGGTGGTAAGGGTTCTTCGCAACAGCAAACACAAACACAGCTCAAGGCTGCTCAGAGTAATCCAAATTGTTCATGCACAGGCGCTGTTCACGCCAGGGGCATCCCGCTGCGGGTCCCCGCACTTTCCAACTGTTCTATGCACTTGGTGCACAAGACATGGCAGCTCAGCTCAGCGAGATTACTTGCGTGTTGCCTCCCCCAACGGGCAGCAGGCTGGGCCACTGTGGGTACCGCCCCCAACCAAGCGTGTAAGGAAGGAACGACAAAGAGAAGACAGAGAGGCAGCGGAAACGTCTGACCAAAGGAAACAGGCCTATGGAGGGAACTGAAAGAAGCACACCAGGAACTAAGAACCTGAGAAGGACAGCCACGGCACATAGTATCGCTGCCCACTTTGCACTGAGGGCACAGGTTTTAGGGCTTGGGGCTAGAGACACTTCAGCATGGGGTCAATTGTAGGAGCATGCGCAGAAGGCATTGAGGTCAAGCCCAGCCTTCACTCCTCAGCCCAAGCGCACTCGGCACTGGTTGTAGTTGCCACTGCGAATTCAAAGCTGTGCAGCAAGAGCCACAACGCGAGCGCTGCGGACACCGTCGCCGCAGATTTGTGCGACGGGGGGGGGCTTGAGAGCAGCTGTTGCCTTGGGCATCGCGCGGCGCTGGTGCTCAATCAGCACCTCCTCCATCCGATAGAAAAAGGGCTTTCAGGGTTGCCGAGCAGACATCCTGCATGGGCAGGGAGCAAGCCAGGCAGGAAGTTGTTGCGGCCTATTTCTTGTTATATGTTAGCTAATTAGCTAACAAGAGATTGAGGATAAACACAACGCAAGGTCCCTTCTCGCCTGCCTCACTCTGCTCAGAACACAACTGACTCACCCCAACGCCGTCGCCTTCCTTCCCCAACTACCCCAACCCCCACCCCACGCAACCAGCCCTGAGTGCCTATGTACAGACAGTATATATACTATATATACTATACATACTTTATATATAGTCTGTAATCCTGAATGCAATGCCCATACCCTTCGGCCATGCCTGCCTGCAAAATGGCCTACCGATCTGAAGGTAGCTACCTGCCTCTTTGACCACACTTACCAGCAGCAGCCGACTCGACCCCGGTTCGTATGACAGGCAATGCCGCAACTGGATCACGCCCCATGCCAGCAGGTGGAAGCTCACAAGCTTGCCCTTCTTGCTGTTCAGGAAGTCACGTGATGCACGTGGTGCACCCTTTCCTTGTAGCGTTTTGGCATGGTTGAACACCTGCATGCGTCACAGTGTCACGAGTCAGTGCAGCGGTGCAAGGTGTGGGGTAGCCAGGTTTAAACGCAGGAGCCTGTAAATCCTGGCCCATTTGGGACAGGGGTTGTATGCGCCCTCGCGGTGCCCTAAACAACTGTAACACACACCACACACCAGGCTGTGATCATGTGCTTCAACCGCAACTGAATTCCAAGTTACTTTTGAATTAACCTCACCTACTTCACCTACCTCACCATGGCCATACTCACCTCTTGGAATCTGGTCAAAGATGTATAGAGATGGGTACGTACCCAGGGTGCTCCAAGGCCGTGGCCATCTCCTTCAGCTGCTCCAGCACAAACTCAATACTCCTCGTACTCCCTCTGCCGGGCAGCATTGCAAAGATCGCAGAACCGCCGGTAGCGCTCCGACTCCCTGCGGCAGCGCAGCAAGGGCGTGAACGGCGGCAATGATTCCACCGCCATCGCAAAGGTAGACCACATCGATCCAAAGTTCCTGCACACTTGACGACACGCGTGTGCATGATTGTGCCTATTTGGTGTTACAGCCTCGCCAGTACGTGTCTGGCTGCAGCGTGAACTGCTCGAACCCCTGAATGAGCCGGCCATCAACTGTGGCCATCTGCAGCATGCACCCACGAGCACATTGGAGAACTAATGAGGACAACTCATCAACTCATGAGGACAACTCATCAACTCATGAGGACAACTCGTCAACTTGATCAAGGTCAGGAGTTTATGCACCTAGCATGCTGCAACACAGCCAAAGGCTTTTCATGCAGATCCAAGTAGTTAGAGGCCTTGGCCCAGACCTATAAATTTATATATACTTTAAACTATAGGTCTTCACCGTAACAGCCTATAACGGTTTCTGGGTTGCTCACCTGCAAGATCTCTAGAGCTGCTGGTGGAACGGGGAGTTGACGTACATCAGGTCTGGGCCTTGGCTGTCCATGGCTGGCCAGTCCTTCTGGCATCTCTTCCTTGGTGATGGCCATCATCCCATCCCATGGGCTCCAGGTACGGGCCGAGCATCATGCAAAAGTACCTGTGAGGGAAAGGGGGCGCGATGTGCCAAGAGGGTTCTGTCGGTCGAGCGCAGAGGGGGGCTGTGAAGGGGGCGACATGCGGAGGGGGCCCCCGGGGTTCCCAGGGTTCCCTCAAAGCAGATGGCACAAGTATGGATGAGAGGAAAGGGTAGAAAGGGGGCACAAACGGGAAAGCTTTGAGGCGGTGGCTGGCAAGAGTATACTACGTAGGCCTACTTTCTCCCTAGGGAGAAAACCGCTGCCCATCCCTGTGCCCACAACACCACCTTCTGATTCCTGCACCATGGTGGCCTAGCCACGTGGTGCACCTTGGGACTGCCCCATGGGTTGGCCAACCGTCGGCCCCTCCGCTCTTAATCAGGCCGTATTTAACCTTTTCCCCCTTTCCTCTGCAAGCTGTACAACGGAGAGAAAGAAAGAAAGAGATATCTACGATGTGATGTCTGCGATGCGCCCTGCAGGCTGAGGCGTGAATCCGGATTCAGGAAGCCCTCAGCGGACACTCAGCACTCGCCTTTCCCCTGCCCTCCTCTGCCCTCCCTGTCCCGTCGTGCTACTCGTGCCCCCAAGCTCTCATGCTCAAGCCTGTCACGCATGCAAGCGACTGGGTTTCTGCGCAGGCCTCTCATGCCCATCTGTCATAAACCGCACTAACACCACTTAGGGGTGCAGCTTGCTGTATGACTCACCCCGGGCAGGATCAAACAGCTGTTGCAGGGTCCTCAGCTGTGCTCGCACCAGGTCCTCCCCTGTCTGACTGCAGCCATAGTAGGTTGCGTTCTCCATTGCCTCGAACGCCATGCGAAGGTCAGCGGCCATCTGCAAGACAAGTGGACACAACAGGGCTTCAGACCTTGCAGACTTGAATCATAGGTTTCAGGGTTCAGCAAACCCTGAAAGCAGAAGCTCGCAACCCCACCGCGGTACCGCAGGCAGCAGCTTAGTGGACAGCGTGGTCGTGACGAACTGTAGGACAGACGCCATGTCGGATGGCCTTTGGGGGGCTGCGGTGAACTCCTGCAGCTGCACACAGATGTCATTAGTGCCCAAGCAAATTCTCAGTGTGTGTGTAGATAGTGCAGATATCGGGTTTAGTTCTGAGCCCGAGTAAATCGCTCGGCTGTGTGAACATCTCCCGGGGTTCACATTCTCAGTGCGTGTGTCATCAGTGCAGCTGCAATACATTGATGCCACACATGTGCCACACTTTACTAACTTTACCTGGCACAAGTACACCAGCAGTGCATGGTTTCGTGGCACTACCAGCAGCAACTCTTCAGGAATATAGGGGTACTGCGCCCGCAGCTTCCCCCACACTGTAGTGAACACCTCCTCGGACACGGTGCTGGGCAGGTGGATGTTCTGGCACTGCATCAGAGGGGCGTACCCATAAGTTCGGGTCTCTGCACATCAGAAGTCAGACAGGTAGTGGGATGAGCACTGGGAAAAGGTTGCAGGGAAAAGGACGAGCTTGCTGCCCATGTTGCACTTGTCGGTCACCGCCCCTATGGTGTGTGTTACAGTTGTAGCCTTGGGGGCAGGTTATGAAAAGGCTGACAATCCTGGGGCCCCACCTGCTATGTTGGCCCATGTTATCGTCATCATGCTGCCAGTGAAGACCTGTAAGGTTGCATCGGGGCAGGGCTGCCTTGATTGCTATACGGACGCAGCACAGCCTCGCATTATATGGGCAGTTTTAGCTGCATACACGTGACAACCAACGTCTATCTGCTTCATGGGCAGTTTGCTTGCAGCAGCAGGGTGTAGGGGCATGTTTGCCCGCAGACTGCATCTAGTACATCTAGAAGATCTCAACTGCACGCCCAAGGGCGTTGTTCTTTCTTTTTTTCTTTTGCATGGGCAGTCAGAGCTGTGACAACCCATGCCTCCCATCCCGTTGCCCTCTTGGAAGGAGGCGGGGCCTCGTTGTGTAAACCCGCTGAGCTGAGCTCCACCCATTTGGGACAGGGATTGTATGCGTCCTCGCGTCGCCCCAAACAACTGTAACGAACACTACCACCACCACCCACCCAGGAGACATGCGGAACGACAAGGAGAAGACGGAGAGACATGCGGAGGGCTGGCTGTGATGAGCTCCTTAAACAGGTTGCGGCTCGCCCTCACAGCTGCCCTGCTGTCTGGTAGTCGGGACCGGGACAGCTGTCCAGGTCCCGACTACCGTCCTCCATCAGGAAGAGGGCCTGCACCTCATCTACCTGCACAGATGTGTCAGAGGAAACCATAATCACAGCTGTGACTGTATAGAGTGTATACAGATGTACACAGTATATACGGTGTACATCTGTATACACTACTATACATACACCACTAATGCACTACTACTGCACTACTCCACTACTACTCCACTACTACCGCACTACTACTATACACTACTACTGTATATATACAGTAGTAGTGTACAGCATACAGTAGTATAAAGGTGCAGCTTTCCACGCCCTAGGGCGTATTACCTTTATCTTTACCTTTCCTTTACAGCGGCAGCTGTGAAGCTACGTAGCTTATGGCTGAGCTCCCTTCACTTGAGTCAGCACTGCATATTCATGAGTTGTCTTTCTCAGGTTCTTAGTTCCTGGTGTGCTTCTTTCAGTTCCCTCCCCAGGCCTCTTTCCTTTGGTCAGACGTTTCCGATGTCTCTCCGTCTTCTCTTTGTCGTTCCTTCCTTACACGCTTGGTTGGGGGCGGTACCCACAGTGGCCCTGCCTGCTGCCCGTTGGGGGAGGCGCCACGCGTGTAACCTCGCTGAGCTGAGCATATTGCGCGCAGACTTGCAGCCTCACCACAATCAGGTGCACTCGGTCAGCGGGCAGGCGCTCGAACAGCTCAATGATGTTATCTGCCTTGCGATTGTCCATGGGAAATTTGGTTGCAGCACTTAAACCCAGCTTGCAAGCGATGTCATGCAGATCATCGAACATGGATGCTGCAAAGCCCGCCTGTGTGCGAGGGAAGTTGAGGAGGGGTAGGAAGCGCACAAGGGAAAGGAGAAAAGAAAGACAGATCACGCCCTGATTAGGCATGAGTTAGGGAAAGGCACTCGAGTCAAAGTGCATGGTGCTTATGACCACAAGGACACCTGTTGCTCAACGGTTGGGCAAAAATTTAGAAAACTTTCAAGGTATGGCTAACTTGTTAACTCTTGCACCCCAAGCACGTACGTAGCGTTGTGCACCAATGCCGAGTGACTCACTACACCATTATAGCGATCAAAGCCAATGCAGCTCACAAACCTGGCCGGCATTGAGGGAGCAGGCAGGTGTCAGACCTTTAAGCAACCTCGTGCCCCCCAGGATCATCATAAGATTGGATAATCAGTGTGATGATGCAACCTGTCTGCACGCAGCTGCACAGGCACCTCACTAGGAGCATCACTCTCGGCCTCCCTCTGCTTGACCAGGCGCAGGCAGCGCACCAGACGCCAGCGCAACGGTGGTGTCCTTGATGCCATAGAAAGAAAGAAAGAGATACGCCCTGGGGCGTGGATTAGGAAGCCCTCCCAGAGGCGCAAGGCATGGGGTGGGGCTACCGTCGGTCCCAAGCAGACAGTCCTTGATGCCATACACAATCAGCGCTGGCAGGAACTCTGATGCAGTGGTCGACTTGCCGGTCTGATGGAGGGATGTGAGGCAGCGTGTGAATGTCCAGTTGCAATTGGTTGCAACCAATCAAGTGTCAAGGTATGCTCCCTTGCATCAGCATGACTGCATCTACTACATCATGATCAGCATGCACACAACAGCCGACGCAACACAAAGTACGGCCCTAGTCGCGCTCCTAACAACCTCAGCACGTCAGCAACCTCAGCACGTCAGCAACCTCAGCATCTCAGCAACCTCAGCACCCAGCACTGCCCTGATGCATCGGCGACATGTCATCTCCTTCGCCGCTGCTGCCACTTAAACATCAGCAGTTCGCACAGGCAATGTTGTGGTGATATCCGAACTAGCGCCACTGATTGCTATACCTGAATGTCATGGCGAGTAAGTATGCTGCCTGTGTCTGTATCGTGCGCCACTGGTCCTTCCTGAAAGCTTTCGCAGGTGGTGGAGAAGCCATGTTGTGCTGAGGTAGTTATGACCATTCATGCAAGGTTTCTTTTCACCTGCAACTGTGTACTGCATCGCAGCATCTTCAGCAGTACTGCTATTTGTGCTAGTTCTGCAATTAGTTGTGCAATCACTTTCCTAACTCGATGCCCTATTGGAGGGGGACGGGTTCCTGTTCTGTAAAACAGCTGAGCTGAGCCTAACCTAGCAGCAGGTGCAGGAACATTTCGTCCTGCACATGCGATGCGTCAACGCTGCTCTGTGTGCATGAGCACTCTCGACTTGAAGCAACGTCAGTACAAAAGTCAAGTTGAGTGTCTGAATTATGTGATCCGTTTCAAAAGAAAACCCGCTCTTGAAGCAAGGTGGGCATGCAGGTGTTTGTTTGGGCAAGTCCTTGGCTGCCAATGGCTTGAGCATACCCTTGACTACTCAACTCACCCCCGGGGGCCCTCCCCCCCGGGGGCCCTCCCCCCCGGGGGCTCTCCTACCCGGGGGCCCTCCCCCCCGGGGGCTCTCCTACCCGGGGGCCCTCCCTTGGGCTCAATCCACCTTGCAAGTCCTGAAGGGCGCCCGCTGACAGCACGTCTTGAGAGGTGGTCACAGGGTTTCACCCAAAACAATGCAAGCCATGGGCGGCTGCTGGCAGGTTGTAGCAAGTCAGGATCTGGGCAACCCGAAGAGGGGCGCTGAGCTGAACAGACCCCTGTCCGCTCATGCCGTTGGTGCTGCTGCTGTGTTGAGCCCTCAACCTAGAGCACTGGCTCAACACCACACGGCTATGCTCACACAGCCTTCAAGTAGGTTCCAGAAGCAGAGCGCTGCATCAAGGCCCTTGTTCCCTGCCACAGCTGGGGCAGCACCTACGGGTGGGTTTAGGCACCGAGGCTGTGCCTTCCAACGGCACTGCCAATCCAAAGCAACGTGGCCGCCTCTGTATTGCCAGCACGTGAACTCTATGTGCACAAGGGCTTCCCTGCCCTCGCTTGTCAAATGGAAGCCGTCGGCCACAGCTGTGCAGCCTTCAGCCTGCTTGAAAGGGTCCCATGCCCTCTCCCCTGAGCTGACAGTCACAGCCTTCAGCCTGCTTGAAAGGGCAGGTGGAAGCTGTCGGTTACAGGATCTTGTTGCGGATATCCTCCAGCTTCTTCAGCACCTCTCCGGGGGTGCGGTCCAGCTCCTCCGCAATGCCGCGCTGCTTGGCCGCGGACAGCTGCGCATGGGGCCAGGGGTGAGGGAGGGGGAGGAAGGTATGGTTGAGGCAGGCGGAGGGGTTGCGGGAGAGAGTTGATGCCGGGGTGAAGGTGGTGGGAAAATGTGTGCATGGGGAAAATGTGTGCATGGGGAAAATGTGTGCATGGGGAAAATGTGTGCATGGGGAAAATGTGTGCATGGGGGTGGCATACAACACAGGTCAAGCAGGGTGGTGGTGGAAAGAGGGGTGCGGTCCAGCTCCTCCGCTGTGCAGCACTGCTTGGCCGCAGTAGGCTGCGCACGGAGTGGGCGGAGGAAGAGGGAGAGAGGCGGGGTCGAGGGAGAGGGCGCGATACTTGGCGAAGGCAAGCGGAGAGGTGGAGGGAGAGGGTGAGGGATAGAGGTGCACTACGTACATCGGTGCACTACGCACTAGGCACTGGGGCTAAGGAGGTGGGGGATAGTGTGTGTGNGGTGTGGGAGGTTAGTGGAGCGATCGGTTGCGGCCCTGTACCAGGGGTGTGGACAAGCTCCTCCGCAATGTCACGCTGCTCGCCTGCCGTCAGCTGCTGGGCATGGGGCATGGGGCATGGGGCATGGGGGGAGGTGTGGGGGCATGTGTGGGGATGTGCGTGGGGAGGGAGGTAACGACAGGCCGGGGCTGGAACGATGGTGACAGGGACGACAGGTTCAATGTGGTGGTGCTGCCCAGCTTTGGGAAGTGCTACCTGTCCAGGTGAGGGTAGGGTGGGGTGTGGGCGAGAAAAGCCCCTGGGTGCAGGCCAACAAGGCAGTTACAGGGTGGGGTTGGGAAGATGGTGACAGGGTGGTGGTGGACAGAGTGGGTGCAGGCACCCAATGAAGCAACCACAGCAAGTAGCCATTCGCTCATGACGAAGTTACTTATCACCTCCTTGGACAACACCATCAATAGAAAGCTTGAACCCCGCTGCCTTCCCGATGTCAAACAACCAAATGCTCACCATGGGGAGCTGCGCACCAACAAGCGCATCATGGACCCACCGGGAAGTATGCAACACCACACCTGACAATAATTTGCGCACTGCTTATTGAGCAGCACAGCGTTTCCCCTCCCTCCCCATTCTCACCGTGGGGAACTGCGCACACAGGTCACCATCCACCGTATCCTTTACAGGGAAGTACGCGGAGCGGAAGGCCATGTGGTCCCTCCCACACAAGGGTGGCGCCTCCTGCCTCATGTGCATCTCCAGGTGGGTGAAGAAGTCAACGTCCTCTCGGCTGGCGAAAGGATACAGTGCGCCGATGCTGCCGCTGATGGTGGCATACAGCACCACCTCCTGGCCGCCAGGCTATCAGGCAAGGAGGGAGGTGGGGAGAGGGGACAGGGTGTGGGTGTAATGATTGTGGCATACAGCACCACCTCCTGGCCACCGGGCTGCGGCAGGTACGGGTGGTGGGGGGCAAGGTCCGGGGAAGGGACAGGGATTGGGCAGAAGATGCAGAGACACGATGCATACCAAAATCACCTGCTGGCCTCCGGGCTGTGTGTTGGGGCGAGGGGATTGGCAAGGTGGGGGGGAAGGCTGAGGGGTCTACGCAAGAGTGGTAGTAGAGTGGGATGAGGGGCTGATAAGTGTGGAAGTAGGGAATGGGTACAGGGCACCGATGCTGCTGCTGATGCCGGAACGGAGCAGCAACTCGTGACCACCAGGCTGTGTGTGTTAGAGGGAGGGAAGGGCAAGGCGGGGAGGAAGGGGAGAGGGCCAATGCACGCTGACAGTGGCATAGATGACCCCCTCCCTCCTTCCCTGTCAACCGGAAGCTGGTCTACTGCAGCAGTGCCATGG
>JAWZTI010000866.1:0-19512 GCA_039880955.1 Chlamydomonas urium
TCAAGCGTGGGACCTAATCACCCGCTCATGAGCTTCCAATCGTCGAAGCTAGTTCTGAAGTTGCCCCCACACCGGGCACTGCCCCCACACTTGGACTGATATAGTCAAAGTCGTTGTTTTCTTCATAGGCGAGTTGTCAGGGAGCAGTAGAGACTGTTTTTTTTTCTGTGCCGCAGGTCAGGTGTGGCGCAGGGGACCGCGCACACACGCTTTCGTCCCAAGCTAACCTAGGCTTCAGCCGGGGTGCCTGATTTCGCCTGTGATCATGGAGGCAGCTTTTCTATGCCCAACTTGAAGAACTTGAGCCTTTTTGTTGACCTAACAGTGTAGGGGGTCGTCATACTTGTGTGGCGACCCCAGGCCGGTGACGAGCCTGTAACACCACACACACGGGCTGCTTGTTCTTCCGCTCTTATGTTTACGATAAACTGGCATCAGTTCTTCAAACATGCAAGCAGTTTTGTGTCAGATCAGGTACGCCCTTGCTCAGGGCCTAGCGCACTGTCGAAATGTTGGCTGACTGCTGTCAATAGTGGTGCAGGTGAAGTAGCCCAATCCATGATTCGTTGCACGTCCAGTAGTGCTAATGCTCAACCATCATAGGCGGCCACCTCAGATGGGGCTGTGCCTCGTCGTCCAGGTTGGCCACGGAGATGGCACGGGAGCGGGCACTGGTGATGGGCTGGGTTACGGACGTGTCTGCGAGGAAGACGCTGACAGCATGACTCCTGACAGGCTGGTGGGGCAGCACTCGCTGTAGCTGTCAAGCAACGACACGATGCATTGCGCTCCGGTGCGGCAGAAGGTGTTGATGTACTGACATGGCGGCGCAAGCACAATGCACACCTGCAAGTCTGCGCAACAAGAGGAACGGGTGCAGCAACACCAGTTGTCCTAAATCTTATTGCATCGCCCACGGCATCTATGGCATCCCCAAAGCATTCCCACATAGCGCCCTTCGCAGCGTTGCGAGGCACCCACCTTTCTGCGGCCACTTCACGGCAGTGCTGAAGGTTATTTGCAGTGCCTTGCTGTATCTAACTGGCTTGAAGATTCTGGCGGACACCGGCTGACCGGTCATGGTGGCTGTCACCAGCGACCAGTCGGGGCAGTCCTCGCCTACAGTAGGTGCATCCAGGGGCCAAGGCAAGGGCAGCTTCAGCGATTACTGGGGAGCCAAGTCATGTGTGCATCGTGCCTATCCTGCAATGCTTCCTCTTGTGTATCGATGCACACAGCTCAGCTTTGCCGTCGTCACAAGTCAGCAACGTCAGCGGCGGCCCAGCTGTTGCCACACCACACTCACGGATTTCAAACTGGATGCCGAGCAGGTCCTGACGGCAGCAGTAGCCATCAGGGTTTGTGGCGCATTGGGTGTTGCTAAACTGCGTGACGTTCCAGCAGTACATGTTTGCCCGGGACTGGACGTCGTAGGGTTCTAAGTACCCCCGGCTCAGTCGCAGAGGTGAGTGGCCCAGGTCATTATCACACTGCTTGAAGTATGGGAAGTTGCTGATGCAGGTGGAGGGGCCCGTGTAAGGTGTTCCAGTCCGCTGACCCAATCTCCTGCATGCACACCGCAGGTCAGTCCAGGAGGCGTGTGTGTCAGCTAAGGGTGGCACACAAATTCAAGTTGTGCCACGAGCACCCGCTTGCCCTGCATTCGCATGTGCACTGCGCTGTCATGTGCACTGCGCTGTGTGCGCTGCGCAGCGGCTACTAGTGCCTGCCACGTGCCCGACGCACCGATCTTGCGTTCCTGCTTCGCCTGCGGACACCACGAGGGGAGCAATGCACGCTTTAAACTTGCGGCAAGCGCTACACGCGGCTTTGCGGGCGAGCGGCAATGCGCTGTACCAGAACGCGTACCTGCAATATGTACGCTTGCCCAGCATAGACCCAGCAGCACCAGTGCTGTCGTCCGCAGGCATTTGTGTGCGATGGACATGCTTTCAGAACTTAACCGATGGATGGGCCTAACACGCTGCCCTGGCCAGCGTGTTAGGCCCATCCACACAACAACTGCCCAGGGTTTGAAAACTTGAGCTTGGGCCATGCTGCCAGTATGTATGTATGGCTGCAGGCTGTAGGGGCGGCGTGTGTCCACAGCCTGCTGTGTTGCAATTGAACACATGCGCTCACAGCTCAAGCATAGAAACGCAATGTTCTTGAAACGTTCAGTCTTGCACGGCGCAGGCCCCACCACGCTCCATAGCCAACAAACATCCACCTAGGAATCGCTGTCCGAGCCATATCCCCAAGAGGTGTAGCCGGTGCCGAAGCCGCTGCCCCACCGGCCAGACGGCGGCTGCTGTTGCTGCTGCTGCTTGGGCCCTGCGGTGCCCTGACGCTGCGCCCCCCCTGCTTGAGCCTGTGCCCCGTTCTGGTTGAAGTACCGTGCGTATGATGCAGACCCAGGCGCCGCCCCCCTGGTCCCTGTCCCATAGGTTGAGCCTGGTCGTCTGTATGAGGTGTAGCTGCCCGCCGCACCTCCTCCTGCACCAAAACCGCCGTACCCTGCCCCCTTGTAGGCAGAGGAGGCGTAGGCGTGGGCCTGAGGGGCACGCCGGCCCCCTGCGGCTGGCGTGTGCATGGGGATGGAAGGCCCAAGGGCCTCTGCGTCCAGCAGCTGATCCACCTGGAAGGGCAGGTGGGGTGGGCTAGCCAGCGGTCAGGAAGCAGTAAAAGGGGCCAAGCAGAAGGGGCGCGAGAGCATGCAGAAAAAGAGGGGTGCTTATTCTGCACAGCAGTGCAAGCAGCAGCTGGTTCAGCACGATGCAGGTCCACCCGTTATGCCCTTGCCCTGCGCAGACCATCAGCCTGCCAGCCTCTGAACCCACCTTGGCGCGGCGGTGCCTGTCAGCCAGTTCCTCGTTCGCCTGGTTGATGAGGTTGAAAAGCGCCGTTGCCTCCTCTCTAAGCCGCGTCTCCAACTCAACCCCACCAACCATGCGCAGCACCAGTGCGCCGTTAGCCCCCCCGACCCCGGTCGCCGAGCCGCTGCCGCTGCTGCGACCTGCGCTCGGTCCTGCACCTGCTCCTGAACTAACAACAACCGCCGCCGGGACCTCTGCGGCGTACTTGCAAGCCGCCAGGGCTTTGTCAGGATGGTACTTCAGTGCGGCCTTGCGGTACGAGCGCCGTACATCCTCATCCCCACAGCCCCTGGGCAGGCCCAGCAGACGGTAGTGGTCTGGCGTGCGCTGCCACCTCGCTGCGGCCCGCACCTCCGCCAGCTGTGCAACCACCCCCGCCCGCTCATCCGCGCTCATCCTAGAGGCAGCCGGGTGCTGCTGCTGTCCTGACGACGGGCCTGTCAGCTCCTCCAGCGCGGCTTGGGCGGCGTCGCAGCGTCGTGCCTCCAGCAGCAGCGTTGCCATGCGTGTGTGGGCACGCACAAACCCCGGGTCCAGCGCACGAGCGCGGCCACAGTCCGCCAGCGCGTCTGTCAGGTTACCAAGGCCCTGAAGCCAGCATTATGCACAGTGGAAATTAGCCTGAAGGTGAGCGAGTCAGCGGCCAGCTACAAGAAAGACAGAACAACGGATGGCATTTGTCCATGCAGCTGCCATGTGCAGGTGGTGCGTCCTCATGTACATCTGGCTCCCTCATTTCCACACCTGATGTGCAGCTGCCCTGTTGCTGTGCAACACCGCCGCAAACGCCGCACTGCAACCTAGTGTCAGAGCTGATGTGTAGGTGTCCACTGCCTGCGACAGCTGCTTTGACTTGACAGCCGTGTTGCCCTCCTCCTGCAAGCATTTAAGAAGGCGTGCAAGGTTGGGGCCGCCATGCACGTAGGCATTGCTTGCCTTGCACCCTGCTGCTGTGTCAGCATGCACCAACTCTGGCCAACCGCTGACCTTCCCCTCGGCAACAGTGCATCAACTGCCCTCCCAGCACACTGGGATCACCACCTTGACCACCTCCACAGCAAGGCTCACACATACACACCTTGAGCTTGAGCAGCTTGCGCAGGTGTGCCAGCGCCTGCTCCACGCCCTCGGCCAGTGGCACGCCCATGATACCCCCCACACGCTCAGCCGCGAAGCGTGAGCAGCCCTCGGGGTCGTCGAACACAGCTGACGCGCTGCTTGTGCTGGCCAAGGCCGACACCAGGGACTCAGCGCAGGACACAGCCGCAGACAAGTCGCCTTGCAAGAACCTGAGGCAGCAGCCGTGGGCAGGAGACACCAGTGACGGGAGCATCAACACTACAGCACATTGACAATATGATAAACCAGGCAGGCAAACCTCTCATGCAGAAGCTGCTGCGCGGGTTGCTGCCAAGAAGCCTTTTTGCGGCAGCTACTCCTGACATGTGTTTGTACGCACCTGACCTGCACCTCCAGCCACAGCCTCCAGGGTGCTGCCTTGAGCTGTGTCGCGCCTTCATACGTCACCTCCACTGCCTTGAGCGCCTCGCTCAGATGACCAGACTGCAGCAGCGCCCGTGCCCTAAGCGCCGCCATCTCTTCGCTATACAGCACCTGCATGGGCGGTACAGGAAGACGGGCGGCACGGCAACATAAGCACACGGGCAGAGGATGGCGCAGCCAAGAAGCGCAAGCCACGCCCACGTGTTGGGATCACAGTTTCACCACGGGCACTGCCTGTGGCCATCTCTGTGCACCAGCAATGCAAGCGGCATTAGCTTTCACCTGTGGGTGTAGCTGGTCCAGACGAGACATGAGGTCGCTCAGCTTGTCCCTGGGCAGCTCTGCAGCCGCCAGCAACGCGCCCCGCGCAGCCGTAACCGCCGCAGCCGCCTCATCCACCTCGCGCATTTTGCGTTGCACGTCCGCAAAGTGCGGGCCCGACGGCGACAGCCGGTCCAGCGTCGCATCCACGAGCGCGTGTGCCGCACCGAATTCGCCCATGCGCAGGTGGCATGTTGCGACGCGCACCACCGCGCGAATGAACTTGGGGTCCAGCGCCACCGCCCGCCGTGCGTCCTCCAGCGCACCAAGCGGCCGGCCGATCATGAGCCGCGCACCGGCGCGATTGCTGAGCAGCACGGCCAAATCAATGCCGCCCTCCTGGATAGCCTCCAACGACTGGATGGCCAGGCTGTAGTAGCTCTCGGCCTGTGAGTAGCGTGCGGACTGGAAGCACGTGTTGCCCGTCTCCTTGTGAGCCGCGGCTAGCGAGCGGTGGTTGGACACCTCGGCTGCGCTCAGGCCGTGCGTGGCCTGGGGCGCCGCTTGTGCTGGCGTGGGCATTGCTGTCGCAGCCGCGCTGCCGCCCGGTGGCGCTTTAGACCTCACCGGCGTCGTGCGCTTGTGCCTCTGGCCGCGACGGCTTGGCGTGACCGCTGCCCCTCCCTGCAGCTGGCAATACAGGCAACGGCAATGCAAATTTTCGGTACCAAACCTCACGTCAGCAGGACTGCAAGCAGGGGCATCATCTTGCATGCCGCATCACATGCCATGTGCAGAAGGATGCCACCCTACCTTCGACGAAGATGCAATGTTGAACACAGGCACGGGGGCCACGCCCCCTGGACCTGCTGAAGGGGCCTCCGGGTTGAAGCTGAAACTGAATGAAGGAGCGGCGGACGCGCTTGCATCTGGAGCACCGGACAAAGGGGCGACGGCTGCGCGCGCCGGAGCAGGAGCCGGCCGGCCAAACACAGCGGCGGCCTGTTCTGCAGCAGCAGAGCTTGCCTCCACTGGCGGCTGTGGGACCGTTGCTGCTGCTGCGCTAAATCCAGTAGCCTTGGGCGGCTGATTGGGGAAGAACGCTGACACAGTTGCGGCAGGAGGTGGCGCAGGTGTGAAGGCTGGCATGGGTGCAGGCGCCGCCGTGGGCGGTGCTGCGACTGTTGCATGTCCCGACACGGGCGCAGGGAATATTGATGGAAAGGCTGACTCAGGCCCTGCCGGCACAGCTGCAGAAGCAGCGGGCACCTGCGCTGGCATCGGTGTTGCCGCTGGGATCGCTGAGGGTACTCCAAACGGCGTTGCTGCTGCCGCTGGCCTTGGAAACATGGGTGTTGCTGCTGCCGCCACCACAACTGGACGCTTCGCTGCCAGCCCCTTAGTCAGGCCTGCATTGGTGTCCGTGGCAAATGCAGCAGCAGCTGCACCACCCTGCACATCCCTTACAGGCAACCGGTCATCCACGCCTGCCTCGGCCTCCTCCTTGCGCTTTGACCTGGCACTTGCGTCCCCCAGCCCGCCTGTGCTCCTTGCCTCCCCCTTTCCTTCCTTTGCAAGGTTGAGCGATGCCATCTCATCCGCAGCCTGATGCACGCCCCTGACGTCTCCGCGCTCTGCAGCCGCTCCTGCGCCCACCACGGGGGTCACTGCATTCACCCTCGCTTGAAATGGCACCCCTGTAGATGACGCGAGGGAGTCAGAGGGGCTCCAACTCATAGGTGAGAAGCCCGGGAACGCACTGACGCCTGGACCAGCACTGGTGGCGCTGGCAGGCACGCCGCTAGGCCCGGCTGCAGTGGCTGCACCTGCGGCAGTGCCTGCTGCTGCCCAAGGTGCTGTCGCGCTCGGCGGTGCAATGCCGCTCATCATAGACACCGGCGCCTGCGCTGTCCCAGGGGTGAACGCCGAGGCTGGTGCGCCCCCTGCGCCTGCCCCACCCACAGCGGCCCCACCCCCCCACACAAGGGGAGTCGCCCCCGCCGCAAATGTGAAGCTGGACAGCAGGGAGCCCGAGGAGGAGGCGTCAGAGGTGGCGGATGGAGGGGCTCGGGGGGGCTGGGGCGGGCGGGCGGCGGGCGGTGGGGTGCGGCTGCCTGCAGGTCGGCGGCGGGAGGCACCGCCACGCCTGCCGCCGCTGTCTCCGCCGTTGACAGCTGCAGCTGCAGCCGTACCTACTGACAGGTGGCACGGTTAACGCACAGTGAACAAAGAGGTGTCAGATGTTTACAAGTGGCAAAGGCAGGAGCCTGCAAACTGCAGGCATCAGAGCAGGGTTATGAACTTTGTGAAACCATGCCAGTACTTCCAACGGCATCCTCACCTGGCACGAATGCAATGCTGACAGGGGTCGCGTTGGCAGCTGCAGCGGGTGCGGGTGTCTGCGCCGCTGCCCCCGCACTAGGGCCCCGCACACCTGGGAAGACCATGGGTGTGGGCATGACCTGGGGCTGGGAGGCTCTGGCCCCTCCACCCATGCCACCAGTTGCAGCCCCCATGCCTGCAACAGCAGTGCTAAGGAACATTGGGGTGGGCATGACCCATGCAGCGGCCTGGGCGTCTCTGGCAGCACCTGCAGCAGCAGCAGCAGGGGTGGCTGCAGGCCCGAAACTGGTCCCAGCCCCTGCCTGGAAGCTCTGCAAGATGGAAGGCTGGCGAGCCACTGCCGGCGCCTGGCTACCCAGCCCTGTGGGAGGCCTGGCGGGGAAGGCAAAGGGTGTGGCAGCCGCAGGCGCCGCTGTGAATCCCGATGCCTGACCCATGGCAGGCCGCTGCGGCCAGGCAGGCTGCACTTGGCCTGTTGCCTGGGTGGGGGCTCGCGCCTGTGGCGGTTGTGCAGCGCTTAGCATGGCAGAAGCTGCCAGTTTGACAGCTGGGGCAGGCCAGGCGCTTGCAGGCTGTTGCTGCTGCTGCCTGGGCTCTGGGGCTGTGCTGATGCTGGCGGCTGGAGCAAACAGGCCCGTGCTTCCCGGCGCAGCCTGCTGCTGCTGCTGCTGCTGCTGGTGGGGCGCAGTGGGTACTGGGAACTTGGCTGCATCGGCCCCCCCGCGATGCGTGGGCAGTGGCGACACTGCAGGCTTGTTGCGGACCACGCGCCGCCGCGGGGTTGTGGTGTGCTGTTGCGCCGCCGCCGCCATGCCCAACGTGAAGCCGGGCAGCTGCACAGGCCGTTGTGGCTGCTGCTGCCCTATACTGCGCTGTGGCATGGCTGCTGCTGACTGCTCAGATGCACTGGCAGGCGCACCTGCATGCGGCCTCTTTGCCCGATCCTGATCAGGGCTGTCATGATCAAAGAAGGCAGCTGCCAGGTTGATGGGCTTGACGAACGCGCCTGACTCTTGGGTTACCAGGTCAGGGACAGCTGCATGGGCTTGAGTGATGTCCATTGGGGGCGAGGGGCTGCATGCGCACTGCAGGGGCACTGCATGCTGCATGGCTGTCCCACTGGCTGCGTGCTCGCTGCTCTGATGGCGCTGCTCCTGTGCTGCCCCAGCCTCTGCCAAGGCAGCAGCAGCAGGAACAGGGCCGGCGTTCTGGATGCCGACGTCTGGCCCGAAGTTGGGGGCAGGCTTGGACTCGACAGAGCGAGGTGATACGCGGCGATGCGCGGCACCCTTGGCTGAGCGCCGTGATTGGTGCGGCGAGGATGCGGTGAAGGAGAAGAAAGCTTCAGATGCAGAGGAATTGGACTCGGTGGGCTCCATGGCAACCAGATTGCCTCAGCGGGCAGGGCGTGAACGGCTGCAACCTCTGCGTAGCGTCTCTGTGCGACTGTGTGTGCCTCTAGTGCAGGTCAATCGAAGCTAGCTGGTTGATTTGGCCTCCGCTGCGCGCTGTTTGCCACTTGCGCATGGGGCAAACGACAGCCCTGGGCGGTCAACTCTAGAGCAACAGCTGGAGCTAGCGATCAGGCTACCGAGCACATTCTTGGCTGCATCAGTCGCTGTTGATTGCTCAAAGCTCCTGTCTCCCCTTCTGCTGTCAGCTGGCGCGATAAACGTTCGCGGTGTGGTGTGGGGGTTTCGCACCTGGCTGCAACACCTGGAATTTCCAACTTCCCATCGCAAGCAAATTGCCCCTCAGCTCCTCACCAGGCACCCACACCATGCCAAAGGGTGTTGGCCGTAAGCCCGCCAAGGGCGCTGGCAAGGCTCGCGCAGCGCCAAGAAAGAAGCTCTCGGCGCAGGAGTTATACCTGCAGGCGCAGGTTGCGCTTCAGTTCGATGACTCCGAGTCGGCGTTGAGCTCCTTGCAGCAGGCTGTGGCACTGGAGCCGCGCAACCTGGAGGTGGGCGGCTGCGGCGGCTCGGGAGCACCTCCACCTTCCATGCAAAATCCTGACGCTAGTGCCCGGGCACAGCCAGTCCCTGCTCATGCATGTCATGTACATAAGAAGGGCTGCTGTGGGCACACAGCACGAACCCTGGTTCTATCTGCAGCACCCTCTGCAGCGTGGTTGTGTCCCCTCCAGCACAGCTAACAGAGCACTGCTAAACAGCACAGCGTCCAACCCCTTCCCCGCCCTCCTCAATTGCACTGATGCTACGCAGATTGTTGAGGCTTACGGCTCCCTGTTGGCTGAAATGGGCGACATGGAGCAGGCGATTGCAATGCTCAGGCGGGCTGTTGAGATCAGCCCTGACGCGGGGCATGAGAAGTACATGTACCTTGGTCAGCTGCTGGAGGGGGAGGAGGCGCTGGGGATGATGCGCAGGGGCATTGAGCTGCTGCAGGTGACAGTGGACCAGGCGGTGGCAGCGGAGGGGGAGGGCGGCGAGGGCGTGGGGGCAGGCAGCAAGGGCGCAGGGAGGGCAGGCGAAGGCGAAGAGATGGAGGATGCTGGGGAAGAGGAGGCAGACGAGGACGAGGACCCGCCTCCCACTGCAGAGGAGCTGCAGGAGCAGCTGTGCAGTGCACTGTGCTCATTGGCAGAGTCGCTCATGAACCAAGCGGAGGATGTGGAGGGTGTGGCGGGTGAGGTGGAGGGGCTGCTGGCGCGGGCTAAGGCAGCGTGCAGCAGTAGCCCAGAGCCTGGCCAGGCGCTGGCGAGCCTGCGGTACGAGCAGCAGCGGCCAGCAGAGGCGGTGGAGGTACTGCGGGAGAGCATGCAGCTGTGGTTCAAGCGGCGGAGCGAAGAGGACGAGGAGGGGGAGGAAGGGGAGGGCGACGAGGACATGGGGGAGGGGGCGGGCGCCGGGGGGAAGAAGGGCGGCAAGGGCAAGAAGGGCAGCGCGGACGAAGAGGGGGACAGTGAAGACGAGCTCGGGGAAGCGGCGGCGGCGCGGCAGCGGCGGGGGGCTGCAGGGGCAGCAAGATCTAGTGGGGACGGTATGGAGGAGGACGAAGATGAGGACGATGATCAGGAAGGTATACTGCCGTCGTATGAGTTCCGCTTTGAGTGCGCTAAGCTGCTGCTGGAGCTGGATGAGTCGACAGAGGATGCAATACAGGTCAGGGCAGTGGTGGGAGACGGTGCGGAGGGGCGGTAGGAGGGAGAGGTGTAGCACAGGATGTGCGCATGGCGTTTACTTATGGTAAGGAGGCGATGAGATGGCAGGCCAGCAGAAAGAATGGCGAGGTGTGACACTGGGCTATTGGAGGGGAGGGTGAGGGTTGTTCGATGGGGCGTGCTGTGCTCACAGTACACGTACAGAACAGCATGTGCGCGGGGAAATCAAGCAGCGCAAGCCACTGTCTGCATACGCAGCCCCAAACATTGTGACTAGCTGCTGCCGGGCACCCTCAGCTATTCTCAAGGCCGCCCTGCACCCATACTCCCTGCCTGCGTCCACACCTCCACCTGCCTTTCACCAGGTGCTGGAGGACCTTGTTGAGGAGGACGACAGCAACCCCCACACCTGGCACCTGCTGGGCATGGCCTATTACGGCGGACACATGCTTGACGAGGCCCAGGTGGGTGCAGCAACGCAGGGCCTGCGTGCGTGTAGGTTACAGTGTATGTGCTGAAGGCCTGAGTGCCAGAAAGGGGGGGGGCAGCATGGGGGCAGAAACAAAGCGGAGGGTGGCAAGGGCGATGTGCTGCCCTGCGGGCTGTGAAAAGACAAGTGCGCTATGCTGAGGGGCTTTTGGGTATTACAGGTGGGCTCATCTGCTGCTGCATCCCTGTGTGTGAACAGTTGTAAATTGCAAATTGTAAAAATTGTATGCAACTGCTGCCCTCCCGCTTTGTTGCTGCTAGGAAATACACGACAAGGGCGCGAAGCTGCTGAAGAAGCTCAAGGTGCCTGACGATGATGAGCTGTACGATGATTATGCAGATCTGCAGGACGCCATCCAGACAGCTCGCACTGCGCTGCAGGCTTAGCTGCAGTCGCTCAAAGTACAGGGGTGCTGAAGGTTTCGATCGTTGCTGCTGTGTGCCGCCCTGTTTTGCTGAAGTTAAGTTGTGGCTGACAGCTGTCAATCCCCCATACAGCTTGTAACATGGGCTGAGCTGAGCGTTTTTACGCCAGGCTGGAATGTCAAGGCATCCGTGCTGGTACCATCGTGTCAGGAGCTGGCAAGTCTAGCATTGAAGAATTGCATGTGCTGTACGAGTTTGCAAATCCAATGGTCAGCTTGACAAAGGCAGCAGACCCTCCCAAGGCTGAGTGCGAGGTAGATAGGCCATTTTACAACCCGCAGGGCGCCACACAGGAGGGCGCAGAAGTGGCCGGTGGAGCTCAGCGGGAGCACCTGCCACAGACGAAATTGCTGTCAACCGCTGATGCAAAGCGGCAGTGGCTACTGCCAGCAGCACACAGGCAAACAGGGCGTAATAGAACAACACATTGGCTCTTTATGGCATGAATGCCTTCATCAAAACATCAGCGGGGGCGGCGCAAGCTGTCGTCAAAAGGTAAGCGCGGGCGAGGCAAGGAGAAACACCAACAGTGGACAGCAGTGCTGTCACAGCACCCAGGTTTGATTGGCGTTTGAAAGCGCTCAGCGTATGCTAGTACAACTGAAATGTGTGGATGAGCGGTAGCAAGTGGCGGATCACTGCTAGTGATGCTTTGATTGAGCCGTGAGGTGTGCGGCGTGGATAAGCACTCAAACTTGATTTGCAGACCCTTCACAACAGGTGTGTGCACACCGTTCTCAGCAGCACGAATGAGCAATGAGCCCCTTGTTTGGACAGCAAGTGAGATCGCGGAATGCACAGAATTAGGGGGATCAATAACAGGCATGTTGAGACACTGTGTGTGTGACATGGCCACCACAGGGACAGAACAGACCATGCAGTGGAGTGGGGCCTCCCCTTTGCGAAGAGGCAGGTCAGAACACGGACCATGCCTGTACAGATGTACTTCACTGAGGACATGAGCCCATCGCGTAGACCTTGTCACGTGGAACCCTTAGTTGAATGCAAGGCCCTGCCACTTTGCCTGCAAAGCCTTAAGAAAGGTTCCCGCATGCATCAAAAGCGGGGGCTTGAAAGACGCGAGCTCATATGCCGCATATGATATGCAGAGCGGCAATGGCAACCTTATGATGCCCTGGGGCCAATGCCGATGCCCAAGTGCCCTTGCGTGGTGGGGCTACACCCAGTGCCTGCCATTCAACACGCCAACCAAGCACTACCAGGAGTCCTCCGTCGTCCCTTGAAGCAAAGCAGCTGCATGCTCTACCAGCAGCTTTGCAAGCACCTCGGCTTGCCCCGCCATAAGGCTTTACCTGCACGTTACTTCTTGCGGTGGAAGACTGCGGTGTTGTGCACCTCCTTCCCCCCCACGTGCAGCGTGCTGTGCACATGCAGCGTGTTGGGGCTCACCAGCTCATACACGTCCACACCTGTACCGCTCAGCGGGTCAGACCAGGTCAGGTCAACTGCAAAGCGTCCCCAGGGGCCCTGCAGCTGCTCGCCGGCTTCCTCCTCGCTGCTGCCACTGGTGGACAAGGGTTTGCTGTGTACGATGGACAGGGCCTTTTGGGGTGACGGGGCAGCAGGTGGCAGCAGGCGCAGCTGCCCTGTATGGGTGCCTGCGAGATGCACGCGGAGGCCAGGGCACAGAAAATTGAGGGTTGCAGGCAGTGGCATGCAGGCAGTGGCATGCAGCAGTCGTGGATACCAGAACACAGCATCACCAACGGCCATCACACAACACCGCATGGTCTCCAAACGGTTAAGCGCCTAAGCACACAAGTGCTTGCAGGAAGCATGCTTGCCTGCAACCTCTGGCCCTGTCAGCAGGCACCTAACCATTGCCTTCCTGCGCTATGCTAGCGCCAAAGTCAGCTGATGCCAGTGCTGCAGGCTTGTGTGTGCGCTGCCCCTCACCTCGGCGCAGGTCGCGTCTCCTCCAGCTTGCAGGCTCGCCGCTCAGCGGGTAGTGCTCCGTGACCTGGCAAGGGGTGCGCAGCCAGCAGCAGAAATTGACGCTGAGAGATCAAGGTGAAATGCTCTCGTTGCTGCTGAAACGCATGCGGCCCCCCTCAAGCCAGACACTTGAGGAATATGGCTGACATGGGTGCAGAGCTTGGCAGAGCGTGGTCCCAATCCTTGCCACACTCTTGTGCAATAACATCCGCAAGTGCGCACCATGGCAGCCCTCTGCCGGTGAAACCCTCTGCGCTGCCCCTCCAGTGCGCCTCCCCACCCCTCGCTACCTTGAACCAGCCGACAACACTGAACACCTCCAACGTCAGCCTGTCACTGGAAGTCTTAATGTTGACCCCCTTGACCAGCTTAATGGCCTGGCGCACCACGCCCCGCACATGCATCAGGTGCAGCACAGGATCCATACTGTCACTGGCGGCCTTGTCCTGAAGTATCAGCAAGCAGGGTACGAGAATAAGTGAGCACCTGCACTTCCGGGTAGCTGCCTGGGTCTAATCATGCGTCATGCGGCGTACCTTGACCCATGTGCCCGACATGTGGGCCAGTGGTGGCTGGGAAGAGCGGCTAAGCGACAATGCGTTGCTGCTGCTGCTGCTGGCCCTACTGGCTGCATGCGAGGGTGGGGAGGGAGCCAGCTCCAGCTGGCTGTGGAGCACCGCCTTGGTGCCCTCGGAGCCGCCCAGGCTCAACAGGAACGAGCTAAACGCGCCATGCAGCTGCACGCATGCAGGGGAACGGCGCGGCCTGGAATAAGCAAAGGTCGAGCTGGAAAGCGGCAGCGCGCGCGAAGCTATTGCCTTTTTCCCGGTGCGCTTACAGAGGCGAGGACTGCAGCAGCGTGTTGCGATTCTGGCGGGCTGAACATGCTGGGCAGAGTTGACGCTCTGGAGGTGCGCACAGATTGCAGTCTCTGGAGGTGTAGGGTTTGGTACTTAACTCCACACCTGCTGAAATGTGTTGCGCGCAGCGAGGAACGACTCAGCTGCAGCTGCCCATAACTGAATTGTTACGCGATTCTCTTCTAGTCTGATTCCGCTACCGATGCAGTGCAGCGGGCGGCAGCAATTGCGATGCGCGACGCGGCAACACCGCAGCGCCAAGCGCAGGGCATGCGTGTGAGCTACTGCTATGCGATGCAGCACTCTGCTGTTCGCTGCTGCGATGACATGGCGCTGACCTCCCTAGTGTTGCAACTGCTTCGCTGCCGGCAGCCTCATCAGGGCAGCAGACACGCCCAGCTTTTCCAATGCCAACTTTCCATCGACGCCGGATGGTAGGACGTACCACCTCGGAACCAAGGTCAGGCCCATGCAACCTGGGGCCTAGAGCAGGAGCCTGTTCACATCTGCCCATGCAAAGTGCAACAAAACCCGCGGTACGCCTGACTGTCCATGCTGCCACAGAAAGGCGAGGTGGCCAACCGCATCCTCACAGTGGGCTCCACCCAGCGCGCTGAGATGCTGTCCCAGCTGCTGCAGCCGCTGTCACCGGGCACACCCATGGTCCAGCGCCTGTCCAGTCGCGGCTTCATGACCATCACAGGTTGGGCTCTCGGGCTCTGGGGGGGGCTGGGTCAGTAGGTAGGGTAGTGGGCTGCAGGCGTCCGCACATAGCACCACTTGCTGCTTGAAGGACGACAAGCAGCTGGATGAGGCGAGTGTGCCAACAGACATGCGCATGTCACACATCCCCTTTTCTGATCTACCCCTGCATGTTCCCGCCCAGCCTAAGTCCACAGTCCCGCCCCCTCTGCCCACCCGCTGCCTCCTCCCCTTAGGCTGCTACGAGGGCATCCCTGTCAGCATCATTAGCCACCTCATGGGCATGTCCAACATGGACTTCATGGTCAGGGAGTGCCGCGCAGTGGTGGACGGGCAGATGGCCATTGTCAGGCTGGGCACATGCGGGGTGGTGCAACCGCCAGGGAAGCTGGGGCAGCTGGTGCTCGCATGGCCGGGCTCCATAACGGTCAGGTGAGGAGGAGCGCATGGATGCATGGATGCATGGATGCATGGCCTCCAGATCAGAGGAAGGGAGGGGGAGGGAGCGGGGGGGCAGGGGTTCTGGAGCCAACTGACGTCGAAAGGAGGGACGGCACAGAGTCAGTGAAGGGGGGCTCGGGCCACCCCTGTTTGGCCTTCAGTTGAGAGCGCCGACCCACTCGCTCCGTCACACCTCCTCGCTTTCTTACCCCTCCTTGCCCCCTCACTCCTCCGTGCTCTCCCTGGCATCCCTCACCCCTCCTTGCCCGCCCCCTTCGCCCCTTTCACCCACCGCCCCCAGGCGCAACCCCGACGCCTGGGCCCTAGGCAACGGCAGCAGCGCGTACATCAGCAGCCTCCCCGTGCAGGCAGACGAGGGCCTGACGCAGAGCCTGCTGTCAGAGGCGCGGGCGGCACTGGGGGAGAGCAGCGTGGTGACGGGCCTCAACGCAACAGCCGACTCGTTCTACAGCTCACAGGTATGACTCGTTCGACAGCTTGTAGGTGTGGGCCGGAGAAGAGGGGTGTCCAGCGGAAGAGGCGCAATGGGAATGTGAGGGGGCAGGGGAGCAGGCGCTGTGAGCAGAGGGTGAGGGCGCACTTGGGGTTTGCTCACTTAGGTCACTCAGGTTACAGGTCAAGATGGCCTCTGCAAAGGAGTTAGGGCAATGGGTATTTGCCATCAAGGCATACCCTGCGTCTACCTTGATGATTCATTCGCATGCCTGTTGTGCCTTTTGTTTGCTGCCTATTGCTTCTATTGGTCAGACGCACTGGCATGTGTGACACATGATGTGTGACATCTCCCACCCCACCTCACCCATGTGTTGATGCAGGGCCGCTTGGGCGGTGACTTTGATGACCGCAACCAGCAGCTGATAGCGGATCTTTGTGTGCAGCACCCTGAGTTGGTGTCTCTGGAAATGGAGACATTCCAGCTGCTGGACCTGGCACGCTGCAGTCAAGGTGGGGTACAGGGGCAGGGGCGCGGCAGGGGCACAAGCAGAGTGCAGGGGCCCAGGGGCAGAGTTAGGGACAGGGCAGAAGGGCACGAGAAGCAGCAGGGTCAAGGGAAGGGGCGAGGGAGGGGGCGAGGGAAGGGGCAGGCTGCCGTCAAGGTGGGGGCCAGGGGCAGAGGCAGGGGCAAGGGTAGCGGCAGTGGCAGCGGCAAGGGCAGTGGCGCGAGAAGAAGCAAAAGGGTACAGGAAGGGGCAGGGGCGAAGCATTGGTTCGGGGATGCCATTGGGCCTTGGGTGGCAACGGGATCCCGAATAACAAGCAGGCGGAGGGAGCAGTTGGCTCAAAACCGGCGTTGTGCTTTCAGTCAACCAGCAACGTCAGGCGGGCGAGGTAGACAGGAGTAGTCAGTTGTTGGGGTGCATGTTTTCACGGAGCGAGCCTGTTGAGCAGCACTGTGCGGGGTGCAGCCAGCGTGTTCGCTTGCCCACGATGCATGTGCAAGACGCAGTCAGGGCTTGAGCGCAGTTAAGCACGCTGCGTGAAGTGGTGGCGGCGCACATGAGCAAGGATCAGTTGATGCGTCCATCAAGCCAGCAGTCACTGCGCTGGTGCCCTCCATCTATCACCTGCACCTGAGTCTGCTGTGCTACTCTCCAAGTCCCACCCCTCCACCCTCTGATTGTGAATTTTTGTGTTTGAACCCTGATGTGCTGCGGACGCCTGTGTGGGTGTGTCTGCAGGCAGCATCCGCGCGGCCGGCATGTGCATCGCGCTGGCGGAGCGCTACAGCAACCGCTTCCTGGACTACAAGCAGCTCACGGCGCTGGAGCTACAGGGGGGGCGCGTCGCACTCAGCGCGCTCACCAAGCTGCACCTGGACGGTGAGCCGACGCTGTTGGAGAACGCTATGTCGTATACCGACGGGGCGGTCGACCCCATGAGCACGATCGACTACCACCGGACCACTAACTGACACCTCGGAGTGTCTCTTACAATCTCAGGGACTGCCGTCAGGGCACATAGGGCTGTTACCCAAGTAGGCAGCTGTGGGATCCATTGGTGGACCCAGGCGCTTGATCGCCAATGGCCAGCGCCGTCGACAAAGGGATCGGCCGTGGGAAGCAGAAGCGCCTAGGAGGATGCTTTAGGTAGGTAGGGTAGGTTTCTTATCTGTCAGAAAGCTTGGCTGCTTAGGATGGCTGCTTGGCAGGGAATGCGTCCAGGGATGCAAGTTCGGACCACACAGCCGGTGCAGAGGAGCATGCTGTTGTCATGTGCACTGGGACAAGGCTTGTTCCCACCAGCCGAGGCCGCCACTGCAGGCCTCACCATTGACAAGCATGCATGGCGTGCCACTGCAGGCCTTGCCGTTGACAAGCATGCACGCCTCTCAGGGGGGCCGCTTAAGGCAGGCGACTCGTCACAAAGCACAAGCTCACATTGACAGCAGAGCACACAGCAGCAGCCCACGTTGTACCTGCAGTCGCTACAATTGCCGCTGGCACCCTTTGAAGGGCAACACCCTAGTAGTCTTGTCACTGCGGGATTCCCGGCGCAGTTAGCTGGCTCTCATTCATTCTGCTGTGACCCATTCACATGACCATCGCCCCTCATGTCGCAGCTCTTCTTATCTTGCTGCAATCATTGCGGAAGTGTCGCGGAAGTCATGCTGCAGTCTCGTGTAATAGCGCTTTTGTGCATCAAGCAGTTATGGTGCCCGTTGCTGCCCCGTGCATTTCTTGTCTACCGCGCCGCACAACGTGACGGTCATGAGTATCTACAAGCAGGGGCTTGCAGTTACAAATGGTGGCTGGGCGCCATGAGGTTTGCATGCAGACACAAAGAGCATGCTGTGGCCGCCAGCATCACAGAATAATAGCACAAACAGGCGGAAGGTCACAGTAGTAATACCGGTTGTAGCCACACACCACTGCACAGACGCAGTGGCGTGGCGGCAGCTGCGCTGCCAAGCCACAAAACGTGTCACAAGGTTCTTGGCCAAAATTCCCCACAGAGCAACTAACCCAGGAGCAGGCAAGCACACAGGCTGCGCAACACGGGCGAGCAAATACACGGCCTGTGCCCTCCCTGGGGCACAGCAGATGGCGCACAGGTGGAAAGTTGTGGGAGCAGGTGGGAGGTGAGGTAAAGCCATCAGGAGCAAGAAAGGCAGAGCCTCTAGCCAAAGTGAGAGGGGCGCGCACACCCCCACTGGTTGGGTGGCGCCGCCCCCGTGGTCTGCAGTGCTGCACGAAGGAAGGGTACTAATCAGTACTGCTGCTAATCAGTACTGCTGCTAGCGTAGTCTGTTCGCCAGAGTCCTGGCTGGTCACACAACACACTGGATGCAGCTCCACCTGCCACATGCAACAGCGTTTGTACATGGCGGGCAATGGGCCACAAACGCACAACAGAAATGAATATGGGTCAAAACGGCCGCCGGCAGCTGCTATCAATCGGAAGGCAGGCGAGCTCAATACAGGCTTAGGCGGCAGCCACCACCTGCGCCAGAATAGGCCGCCCTTGCTTGCTCAGGGGCACTAGGTATGCGCTGCTGGGGACAAGGCCCGAGGGGGTGGGGACCTGAGGGCCTCAGGCACCCCCTGCCGAAAGCTGGCAGTAGCTTTCAACAGCTGCGGCGCAGGATCAAGGACGTGCTGAGCCAGAGGTGGCGCAAGGGCGATATCCACAAGGAGGGGTGGGGGCTTATGTCAAGTGCAGGAAGGGCGCAGCAGCAAGGCACACTAATCTGGGCGGTGCTGGTTGTGAGTGTGAGCAAAGCACGAATCGAAACTCGGCTGCTTGAAATGCTTCATACAGCTGCTGTGCATAGCAGGGCTGGGTTGATGAGCAAGGGTGTCAGCGCTGGGGCATGGAGGGCACTGGTGCTGCAGCGTCTCCAGTGACAACAGACCACGTTGAAAAGCTGCTGCTGCATTAGTCTCAGCAGGGGCCGCTTCACTGAGCGGACGTGCTGTGCCCGCAGTGTATGGGCTGCTTGCAGGCCACTCTGCGCTGCCATGCATGCAGCGCCTCCATCTTCCTCAGCTCAGCAGGCCTGTGCTGCATGCTGCCCCTGCCCCTGCGCCGCCATCGCCGCCTGTATCCAGGGGTGTTGCATGGCCTGCGCCGCGCCAAGCCGCGCGTCTTCATCGCGCTCTAGGCAACGGCGGATGAAGTCGAGCCCCTCTGGCGACATGCTGCTAAAGGGGGGCACGTCGTAGTGGATGGGAACGCTGCTGACGAGCTCCGCCATCTCCTCTACGGTTGCGACGCTGGGCAGCTCGTCAGTGCTCCAGAAGGGGTACCGCCGGCTGTACAGCCTGTGCGTGAAGACATCGGGGATGGTGGGTGGGGGCAAGGGGAGAGATTGGCAGCCAGGGGAGGGACACCAAAAGGAGGAATAAGTTGGCAGCAAGGTAGGAAGGCGTCGGGGATGGTAAAACGTCGGGGTCTGTGACTGCGCACCGCTGTGCCAGCCTGCTGCAGATACAGCTGCACCCAGCTCCCAATGCTTCCTGACAACAACAGCAACACCAGCACGGCCCCCTGCCCTACCCCTCACCAGTAC